>MU602773.1:2779-41461 GCA_025201865.1 Ramicandelaber brevisporus | reverse complement strand
CCCTATACTGTCTCTTTGGCGACTTCTATCCTAGCTCGGAGGAAGCCTGGTTCTTTGTGAATTTCTTTGATTCACTGGTTCCAGGCGGACGAGCACATGTCTTTAACGCTAATATGTACACATTTGGAGGACGACTATCCATTGAAATCTCCTCAGTGATTCCTGTGTAAGTGCGCAGCAGCAAGGCAGCTTCCATTAACCATTCAAGCTGGATATTATCCTATATATATGCATATGTATACATCAACTTCGAGTCTTGAGTCTTGATACTGACTGCAAACAGAGTGCAGGAGATTTTCTGGCTTCTGTACCAACCGTTTATTGTTGTTTTTTTTTTTCCTTTCGTAACAGGACGCGCGTTCGTCATTGATCGTCAACAGCAAACATCAACAAGTGTATTGAACAATGGCTAGCAACACCCGCTACCGCTTCTCGCTGACGACGTTCTCGCCAGAGGGCAAGCTTTTGCAGATAGAACACGCAATCAGAGCGGTTACAATGGGCTTCACCAGTGTCGGCATCAAGGCTGCAAACGGTGTTGTCATTGCGACGGAGAAGCGTGCCTCAACCTCGCTTGTCGACAAGACTACGATGGAACGCGTCAGCATCATCTGCGACCGTGTCGGCGTTGTTGCCTCAGGCTTGACTCCAGATGCTCGTGTTCTCATTGCTGGAGCCCGCAAGTTTGCACAGTCGTATCGCCACACGTACGGCCAAGATCCTCCAGTCGGCATCATTGTGAAAGAATTGGCATCCATCATGCAGGAGTACACTCAAAGCGGCGGTGTTAGACCATTCGGCGTGTCTCTTTTGGTTGCTGGATTTGACGATAGCACAGATGGCAGCAGTGGCGGCAAGCCGCTGTTGTACCAAGTTGATCCATCCGGCTCATACTTCCCATGGAAGGGCACAGTCATTGGTAAGAACATGGCCAATGCAAAGACCTTTTTGCAGAAGCGCTATGCGGAAGACATGCATTTGGAAGATGCGGTCCACACAGCCATTTTGACTCTTAAGGAAGGATTTGAAGGTGAGATGACTGCGGATATGCTCGACATTGGCATCATTGGCGAGACTGTTGCACCACCTCATCCGACAATTGACGAGACGGCACCCCTTGCGCAGAGCAGCATTGGACAGCGTGTATTCCGTAGATTGACCAAGGCTGAGATTACAGACTATCTCGCCAACATTGCTTAACCTCGGCATCCATTTAAAGGAGTAAATCTTTTTGTTTTAACACTAACACCAGTAAAAAGAGAGAGAGAGCGATTGATTGATTGAATGAGTGAGTGAGTGAGTGAATAGTGGTTTCTTGAGCAAAGAAACAGGCGGTAAAGAAGCATGAGAAGTCGGTGGGAAGAGAAGAAAAAGAGAAAAGAGAAGAGAAGAGGAGAGGAAAGAAGAAAGAACATGGAGAATGAGTCGTTAGAGAATGTTTTACATTAAGTTGCAGTCAGTGTATCGTTTACTGCCGTTTTTATCACCACCGTTGCCGCCAAACTCTTGAGCCAGAGCAGTATGTGAATATTTTGCGCGCCAAGATGCAATGTCGACAAGTAGACAGCCTCTGCTTGGCACATCGGGCTCATACCTAAATCTAGCACGCCTCAACAGCTGTTCTACGGCGGTGCGAATCACAATCTCCATATCACTGGATGGATTTGCCACAACGTCAATTGCACTGTCCAATTGATTGAATGAGCTATGTTGATGGAGGCCGAAGGTGTCACAGTCACTGGCATCGACTCCCGGCACTGTAGACCGCAGCACGTCGGCAAAATGAACACTGGGTGGAGAGTAGGGTTCATGTTGCTGGTGCTGGTGCTGCTGGTGCTGCTGCTGCTGCTGCTGCTGCTGATAGTATCCATAGTAGCTGGGATCGTCTGTAGCATCTGTGATAAGGTTACCATAGGAGTCCATCATTGTATGGTCTTCAAGGTGCATAGCATCACTGGCAGTACCTGGAGCTATGCCAGATATACCCAGACCAAATGAATGGCTGGTTTCCCTCGAATAGTCGTGATTAGCTTGGTTCATGACGCTGTCGGCCATCGATGGCTGGTGAATCAAAACACTATCAAATCCACTCAGCATGAAACTATCTCCCGACTGCCGATTGGAAGAGCGCGGAGGCGATACCAACGGATATTGTTGCTGTTGTTGTTGCTGTTGTTGCTGCTGTTGCTGGTACTGGGATTGATGAGTATAATGACTGTGATCCCACATCTGGTGAGACATTGAACCATGCGCGTAGCTAATCTCTGGACCAGCGGAG
Organism: Ramicandelaber brevisporus; assembly: GCA_025201865.1. Lineage (NCBI taxonomy): Eukaryota > Fungi > Kickxellomycota > Ramicandelaberales > Ramicandelaberaceae > Ramicandelaber > Ramicandelaber brevisporus. The sequence goes on along the minus strand of MU602773.1, from coordinate 39,183 downwards.
GCATGGCGTACATCCGATATGTAATGATGAGAAGTGTCAAACATACCACGAATGGGTTCGTTTCCAAGATGTCCGTATGAGACAGATCGAACATCCAATGCTCCATATCCGCTGTTGTGACTCCGATGGTGATTCCTTGGCACAGGGGAGAACTGATGTCGTGCATTATTGGAGTAAGAAGGCTCATCCAATTCCATGGGCTGTAGTGATCTATGCTCATGGATGCGCGGTTGATGATATTGTTGTTGTTGTTGTTGTTGTTGTTGTTGTTGTTGTTGTTGCTGGTGTAGCTGCAGCTGAGATTGGTGGCTATGTGGAGAGAGACGAGTGCGAATCGATGCATTGCTGTAAAGTAACTTGCTGCCATCACCCAATGATCCAGCCGATGCATTTGACGCCAGTGGAGAAGAGAATCGGCTGCTTATACCACCAAACAGTCCTTGTCTCGGTATGTTTAGCTGCGATGATGAATGTCCAATGACGCTCGCTGGAGATGAACTAGCTGCGACGAGTTGACTCAACGCCAGTTCCGTTGGAGGGAACCATGCACCGATTACCACCGTCAGTCTGTCCTGTATCTTCTTCCGTACAGCTTTCCGCAAAGCACTCTTCAACCTTTGTTCGACTTCCCAAACAAACAAACCCTCCAGCACGACAGTCTCCGAATCAAACCCACGATTGAAGGCTGCAAATATCTCGTTTGCTGCCCGCTGGTGATACGCCTCAGCTCGTGCTGCGTGGCGCTGTGCCTTTGCGGCTAGTAGCCGTGCCAGAGCAGAGTCTTTGGAGACTGCCTTGTGCGCGGCAGCTAAGGTTGCGTCTTTGAGGCGTAGTTCGACTGAAGCGCGATGCCGCCATTTGACCCCTGGAGCGCTGTTGCCTCCACTGCCAACGCCGCCACCTCCGCCGTTGCTCTCAGATAGTTGTCGGTCGACGAGATTATGGTGCTGTTGCTGTTGCTGATGCTGGCTATGCAACGACGGCGACTGTAGATGGTGGCCGACTTTGGAAGCCGTGTTGCCCATCGCGACCTGTTTATTTCAAAAGTGATAGTGCACGGCAGGGACTAGTGTCAACGTCACCAGTTTTTTTTTTTTGGTCTCCACTTTCGTTTGTTGTGTTCGTTCCTGGATCTTTCACAACTGAAAAAGGAGGCACTCCAGCCATGACACTTAAACAGATTGAATAATTGAATGTCGAGCAAACAGTACATTTAGATGCCTTTGTTCATTTAGATGCTTTTGTTCATTTAGATGCCACCGCCGCTGCGTTCTGTCGGGATACGGCCAGTCTCTTCCTGGCTCTTTCGCCGCAGAAGCCAGTCGCGAAGCTTGCGCTGCTTGGCAACCGTGGCGTTGTCTTGCTGAGCGCTTGGCTGCAGCTGGTCAAAGAAGCTGTCCTTCATGCGAGACATGAGCTCCAGATACTCGTCGAATTCAATGCCGCTCTCGTTCGTGATGCCAATCTCAGTGGTGACTTTGGTCAGAGTCGACGCGGTGAAACTGTCAGTTGGGTCCAGACCGAGGGCAGTCAGCACATTGGGCAGATCGCTGCTGGTGATGTGGCCAGAGCCGGTGCGGTCGTAATCGCTAAAGGCTGCTGTGAATCGGCCAATCTCGTCAGAATGGAAGCGAGCACGCTCGTAGTGCGAAACATGAGGATCAACACCTTGCGACACTGGAGGAAGCGATGGAGATGGAGCGATGGCAGCGCGAGGCTCAAACTCCAGCTTGGCGATTTCAGCAGGCGACTCACGCGGCGGCAGACCCATTGTGCGCAGATACTCCATGGCTTCGCGCTGCTCCTGCTCCTTGCGCTCTGTAGACCAGTTGAGCTCGGCCGCCATAATGTCAATAACGCGTGGCAGAGATTCCTTGGCAGCGCGGGCACTCAAGAAGGCGAGACGAGTACGTCTGGCAATGACGTCTACGGCGGTGCATGCATACTCACGCTGAATGGCGTACTTGACCTCAGCTTCCAGGTATGGATACAGCGGAGAGAGGCGCTGCCCATACACTGGGAACCGCTTGCCAGTTGGCTCGGCAAGAGAGCACACGCCCCAGGCGCGGTCGCCATAGTTGGCGGCGAGGTGCTTGGCAACCTCGGTCTCCAGGCCGAAGTTCTGGATCAGCTTGATGAACATGGTGTCCGAGTAGCCATGGGAACCAATCAACTTGACGCGCTCAGTGCGACATTCTGTAAGTGGCTTGAGATCAAACTCCTTGATGGCCGCGTCGATTGTCTCCTGGGCCATGTTGCGATATGTGGTCCACTTTCCACCGGCGATCGTGATGAGGCCGCTCGGGCTAGTGGTCACAATGTGGTTGCGAACCAAAGCCTCGGTGCTGTTCTTGCTAGCGTTCGGGTCGCGAACCAACGGGCGGATGCCAGACCAGGCAGCAAGAACATCGCCACGGCGGACCTTGACGTCTGGGCTCAGGTAGTGCCGCACCTCGTCAAGAATCCATTGGATCTCAGACTCCTTGGGCACTGGATCGAATGTGAGCGAGGTTGGCGAGTCGGTGGTACCAGCAACCACGTTGCCTTGCCATGGCAGGAAGAAGATGACACGGCCATCGCTGGTGGAGGGATCAATGAGACCCATGTTCTCAGGAGAATAGTAGTTGGGCAGCACAATGTGAACACCAGCAGATGGAGCAACAATGTCAGGAATAGAAGGATCGTCCATCTTGCGAATTGCATCAGTGAATGGACCAGTGGCATTGATGATGCCTTTGCACTTGACTACAAATTGTTCGCCAGAAAGCGTATCTCTAACCACAGCTCCGCGGCACTTCTCAGCTCCAGTGGCAATATCACGTTCCTTGATCAGGCCAGTAACCTCGGTGTGGTTTGCAACCACAGCGCCGTGGCTAACAGCGGTTAGAGCCAGTGCAACAGCCATTCGAGAGTCGTTGTGCTGGCCGTCAAAGTATACCAATGCACCAACCAGATTGTCGCGCTTCAGCATTGGGAAGGCTTCAATGGCTCTACTGCGCGACAGGAAATATGACTTTTGGATAGCCTCGCGTCCAGCAAAGAAGTCGTACGCTTTACAGCCAGCCCAGTAGTACGGAACTTGCCACCATTTATACACTGGCAGCATGATTGGCAGCTGAGTGCTCAGATACGGCGCAATGTCCAAGAAAGTACGGCGCTCATGCAGTGCCTCGCACACCAGCTTGTATTGCTCGTAGTCAAGTTCACGGAATGCCTTTTCGAGATAGCGGACACCGCCATGCACCAGCTTGGTTGAACGGGAAGAGGTTCCGCTGGCAAAGTCGTCACGCTCCACGAGAGCAACACGCAATCCACGTGTAGCTGCGTCCAGCACTGCGCCAGTGCCGGTAGCGCCACCGCCAATGATCAGAAGGTCAAACTCTTCGCCGTCGCTTTCGGCGCTGGCGGCAAGCATGGCCAGCATCTCGCGACGCGACGGCGGCGTCCAGAACGCGTGCGGCTTGCCGCTCTCCGTTGTTAGAGATGGAGAGCCGGCCTCGTGATCAGCATAGGCAGGCACACCAAGGCCAGCGAGGGCCAGAACGCGCTCGGCGGTGGTGGTTGCTCTGGCGGTGTCATCTTGGCTTGAGCGCCACAGCTTGTACGCAGATGTCGCGGCAAGTGCAGCAGCAGCAGCACCACCCGCGTACATGGCGAGACGGCGTCCCTGGCTGCCTCCGGCGTTACCACCGCCGCTGCTGCCGCCCGTGGAGAAGAGGCGACGTGCTGTTGGTGTGACGGTGTTTCGGGCAAAACGAGACCACATGTGAGTCGAGCAAGAAAAGAAAATAATTGGCGAAGGTCTATCTATCAAAAGAGGAGTGTAAGAGTGCGTGGGCCAACACGGAACTTTGGAGCAGGATGGCGTAAGAGCTGGCTATCCGTGCGCGGGCTTTAGCCAGAGTGGGAGAGTGGGGGAGAAAGATATATATATATGTGTGTGTGTGCGTGACAGAGCGACTCGTGAAGTCTGGTGGAGGTGGAGTGATCTAACGCTTGCATCCCCCACTTCACCTCGCTTCACCTCACCACTCCACCACTCCACACAAGTATCTTCGAGTCTCATCGATTTTACGCGGCAGATATATTTTTCACACTTTCCCCAACCTGGAACATGACACAAAGCAAGATGACCGGCGCACAACTGGTCGCCCACGCGCTCGCTCGGCGCGGCATCAAAGTGGTTTTTGGGGTGGTCGGTATCCCTGTCGTCGAAGTTGCCGAGGCGTGCACTGAGGCTGGAATCCGCTTTGTCGGCTTCCGTCACGAACAGTCTGCAGCCATGGCCGCGTCCATCTGGGGATATCTGGCCCGCGGCATAGCTCCTGGCGTGTGTCTGTGCGTGTCCGGACCTGGATTGGTCAATGCTCTGGCCGGTCTGTTCAATGCCCAGGCCAATTGCTGGCCAATGGTGCTGATTGGCGGCTCGGCCGAACAGGAGAACCTAGGCAAAGGTGCGTTCCAAGAACTTGACCAGCTCCGCGCTACCGCGCAGTATACAAAGCTGTCAGTGCAGCCTGCCCAGACATCCCATATTCCACAAACCGTCGATCACGCTCTCGAGTTGGCAATCTCTGGCCGCCCTGGTGCCGTTTATGTTGACCTTCCGGCCAACTTCATCAATCACCCCACAGATGTGCCACAGTCAGCTGCATTCCATGATACGGCACCTCTTGTTTCCGGCACCATCTCGCACTCTGCCAATCCTGCGGACATTGCGACGGCAGCATCGCTTCTTCTCCATGCAAAGTCTCCGTTGTTGATTGCCGGTAAAGGCGCATCGTATGCTGGCGCCGAGTCGCAGATTGCCGACTTTGCTGCTCTGACCGGCATCCCATTCCTCCCAACACCGATGGCCAAAGGTCTTTTGCCTGACTCGCATCCACAATGCGTGGCTGCTGCTCGTTCCCAGGCTCTGTCAAAGAGTGATGTGATTGTGCTGGCTGGCGCGCGTCTCAACTGGATCCTGCATTTTGGAACCCGCTTCCGTCCCGATGTCAAGATTATTCACATTGACATTGATCCGGCCACTGCTTCTGAGGGCAATTTCGCTGGCATCGTCCCTCTTGTCGGCCATTTGCCACTGGTGCTGGAGCACCTGTCGAGTGCTACTCGGGACTCTTCTCAACAGCTGTCGACTCTCCGTTCAAATGCGTCCAAGTATTTGGCGGAACTCCGTGCGATTGAAGTACGCAACACGGCATCGCTGAACAAGAAGTTGCAGGATCAGTCGCTTCCAATGTCGTACCAAGGCGCGTACGGCGTAATTCGACCACTGCTTCCGGCCGGATGTGTCTTGGTCAACGAAGGTGCACGCTCAATGGACATTGGCAGATCAATCTTTGGCATGGAAGAGCCGAGACTGCGCCTGGATGCATCAACAAATGCAACCATGGGAGTCGGCCTTGGATACGCCATTGCTGCACAGCTTTACCACTCTCACACAGACTCTAACAAGAAGCTGTCATTCACCAAGCGAGTTGTGACAATCATTGGCGACTCTGCATTCGGGTTTAGCGCAATCGAGGTCGAGACTGCTGCCCGACATGGTCTTCCGCTGGTCATCATCGTCGTTAACAACTCTGGAGTGTACCACGGTGTTGCGCCTGCTTCGCAGTATCAGCAGCTCGCCGACTCTGGCAAGCTGCCATCCACCGCCCTGATGCCAGGCACTCGCTACGAACTGTTTGCCGAAATGGTCGGAGGAAAAGGATACTTGGCTCGTGATCATGCCGAACTCGATTCAGCCGTTCGTGCGGCAATCCAAGACACGGACCATGTCTCGGTCATCAACTGCGTGATCACGCCCGGAGAGCCGAACCAGAAGCTTGAGTTTGCCTGGATGTCGTCATCATCCGCCACACCAAAGACATCGTCCAAGCTCTAAAAACAAAAAATCAACAAAAAAATTACACACAAAGCACACAAAGCACACAAACCTTTTCATTTTTCGTTTTCTTTTTCGTTTTTTGCATAGAATGAACTGGATCCAGTCGGCGACTCCACGCACTCAGCTGCTGGCCGTGGCTGCTGCGTCGGCCGCTGTTACCGCTGCAGCCATCTTTGGTGGCCAGCGCGCTCGCCGTGCCATTCGCAAACGCCGCACCTCGTTTGATCGCAGTGTGCCTCTTGATTATGGCAATCTGAGCGAGTTTGGCACTGAGGAAGGCTCCAGCGTACAGCCATCCAGTGTGCAAGATGGCACTGTGCCAGCCGAGGTTACATCTCTGACTCAGCCGGCCGAGTCGCTTATTGATGAGCAGTTATCGCGTACCATTGCGATGTTAGGAGAAGATGGAGTGAAACGTGTCCGTAAATCATTTGTTGTGGTGGTTGGAGTTGGAGGAGTGGGATCGCATGCGGCGACATTGATTGCGAGATCTGGAGTTGAGAAGCTAAGATTGATTGACTTTGATCAAATCACGGTATCTAGTTTAAACAGACATGCAGTGGCTGGGAGATCAGATGTGGGCCATTCTAAGGTCGAGGTGCTCAGGGATGCAATCCATGACTTTGCGCCTCACACTGTTGTGGAGATTGAAAGAGAAATGTTTACTGGAAATAGAGCCGACTATTTACTGAGAGACCGTCCTGATTATGTGGTTGATGCCATCGATAACATCGATACTAAAATTGAGCTGATTGAGTACTGTGTGAAGAATAATCTGCCTGTTATTGCATCCATGGGAGCTGGCGGTAAAACTGATCCATCTCGTATTCAAATTGCTGACATTACTGAAACATTTGAAGACCCGTTGGCCCGTGCTGTGCGTAAACGATTGAGAAAGAAGGGAATCAATGATAACATTCCTGTTGTTTACTCAACCGAGAAGCCAGATCAGGCTAGACAGCTCAGAGCACTCGATGAATCTCTCGTGTCTGAGGCTGATGAGTTTGCTGTGCTGCCTGGCTTCCGCTCTCGTATCATGCCTGTCCTGGGAACTCTTCCTGCAATCTTTGGCATGACCCTCGCTTCCTATGTTGTGTGTGTTTTGGCTGGGCATCCCGTCGACCCCCTTCCTGTCAAGAAGCGCGATTCAGTGTACAAGCGCGTGACTCAAGAGCTCTATCTTCGCGAGGCCTCCTTGTGCTCAGATGCAGATGAAGCGCGTGCCACATTCCCATTCCATGAGAGCGATGTTGCCTATATCTACGAAGAAGTGTGGCGTGGCAGATGTGCTGCCACTGGCGCTGTGGACAAGACAACTCTCATTAGATGGAATCCACTGCGTCCGCTCTCTGTTCAAAACTGTGTCTGCTTGGCGAAAGGCGCCGCCGGTGTTAACAAATACAACAAAATTGTTGCCGAGAAAATCACGGCAAACAACGACTGTACCGCCGAAGAAGCTGACTCGATCCTCGCGGAGGCATTTGGCGATGAAGTAATGGCCAAAATTCGTCGCACATGGAAGCGTGATCAATGGCTGAGCAAATGGCGTCCATAAGTACTAACGTATTATATTTTAAAAAAGCTTCATCTTAATATTTAACCTTATTCAGGTGGATTTGGCCAGTTGGCTTTCGTTGCTTGGCTATCTGGTCAACAATGCACCTTTATATCCTAAAGGCTAATAATACTGTCAATTTCTGGTGGCACCTGATGAACTTGTTCCGCAGCCTTGCTCCTGTTCTTGCTCCAGCTGAGTCAATCGTCTGCGGACTGCTGCGGCAACCATCTCGCGATTTGGATGAGTCTGGTCGCTCGTGTTGCTTCCACCTAGTCGTACACCGCTCGCTGTTCCAGAGCCACTTGATGGCGATGCTGCTGCTGCTGAGGAGCGATAGATGTCTACAGACGAGTCCACCTTCTGACCACCTTTCTTCCAATTCAGCCGTTGTACCTCTCTATTCAGCTCTCGATCAAGGCTGCGAAAGTCTTCGTCATGCTCATCATGGACCATGTGGGCAAGTTCGTGGCACAGCACCGATAGAATAGACGAATAAGATCGAAACTCATCCACATTACTTGGCTCTCTTAAACGAAGTGCAATCTCAAGCCCTCGGCCTTTATTGTGTCCCAGGATTTTGACTTCTGCTGGTGAAAGCTCCTTCAAGACTTGAACTGTCCACTTGTACTTGGCCATCACTGCCTCAACGCCAGGGTCGGCCGCCAGTTTCTCCAAGATACGCTTCGCTTCGTTCGGACTCGGGAACTCAGGCAGCACTTCAATGCGACGGAATCCATACGAGACATTGTCCAATGTTGCCACGCCGCCATTTCCAGAGTACAGTGCACCGGCAGTTTGTTTTGTTCGACCACCAATGTGTGTTGAGTACAGTTCATTGTTCCTCCAAGCCTCTCTGGCTTTATCCGATGCCGCGTTGATGGCTGCGACTGTATCACGCTTGCTGGCTATTAGAGTAACCGTGCCTTTGGGTTTGACCAGTGTAAAGAGCTCAAGGGCATCATTCGTCGAGCTGTCGGATGGAGGAAGCGTTCGACCACTCAGCAGCTTTTGCTGAGCTGGCGCAATGCCAAACTGGATAGAAATGGCTGTACGAAGGTCCCCAAGTGTCGCATTCACCGGCAGCTCGACGCTCTTGCGCTCTTTCCCAAAGCAGATGGTCAGAGATGACGAGTCCATTTTTGCAGTGTTTTTCTGAATTTGAAATCCTGGAGTAGTGTGCAGAATTCAACATTGCCAACGCCGTGCTCCCCACAACGAGACGAGACGAGACAACACAAACAATCAAGAGTCTATACCGAAAAAAAATATGCAGGTGCAATCGCAGACTGCTTCTGGCGTGTTGGCGCCTATAGACGCGACGCTGCGTGTACCTTCTTCTGACTACGCAGCTATTCTTCGATCTCATCTGAATCGGCTGCCTCCTCCGGCTGTTCTGGGTCTCAGTGCCGCAACGCTGTATGTACTCGCGATCTCGTTGTTGATAGCCAACGGAGGATCCGTGTTTACACCGAGCACATTGGTTACACTCGCTGGGTACATGGCAGCCCCGTACTTGGTGTACAAGTGGACATCCGACATGTATTCGATGCGCCGTAGAGTGTCTGACCGAGGTCCCTATGCCCTTTGGCAGCGCATTTGGAACATCAAGTCGCTAGCTGCCATCATTCGCTATGGTCTATGGTTTGGATGCTACCTTGTCTTCTACATTGCATTTGTTCATCGGAACACTAGCTTTTCTTTCCTCAGTCCGGTCCACCCACTTCCGCGGTCTCAGGATCCATCCAGCTACGCTTATACTGGCATGGAGTGTCCAAATCATCCTGCCGACGACGACCGCTGCGGTGGCCCCCGTGTCTTGAATCCTCGGTTCGACATGGCTGCGTTTACAATGGCTGTGGCTACGCTGGTGTATTCACTTGATCTCAGTGTGACGTGTGGTCATGTTATTCAGGTTCCGTCTGTCTCGCAGCCACCATCGTTTGCCTTCCCACTGAAAGTCAGGATTGCAATCTTTGCGGCACTCAAATACACAGTCAATATCCTCACTCTGTCTTATGCAGCCTCTATTGTGTTCATCCAAGGCCGTAGACCGTGGCTGAGCCTCGTTCTGTCAACGTTGGTTCGCAACGGTGCAGTCTCCTCCCAAACTGGTGCCTATCCAAAGACAGTTATCGACCCGTCGCTCCTGTATGCAATGTTCTGGATGGTTTTCTCTGCCGTTTTCATCTGTGAGCTTACTGCCCATGCTATAGAGCTGTCATGGACGCGCATTCTGCCTGTCTCTGCGCTTAGTCTCTCATCCAACGACTGTCTGGCCAATGGTCTCAGCATTCCATCTGCGTTGGCCAGCAATAGCGATGAACTGAACAGCTCTGTAGCCGAAGCGCATGCCTTCCGTGAGTTAGCCCACATTGCTCGCTACGATCCAACTCGCCGCAAGGTTATCATCAATGACATTGATCGCCCAGCGTCTCGCGGTGGTCCGCTGTGGTCACAGATTGCCAATAGCTGCATCAACGAAATTGGCGCTATTGTGACCGAGCTGCGCTCATCAAACCGCCCACCTGCTCCTGTTCCTGCTCCTGCTCCTGCCTCTGAACCCGTTGCTATTTCTGCCTCTGCTTCTACTACTTCTCCAAAGAACCCAGCTCCATCAGACAAGTCAGTACCAACCACAGCCACAACAGCAACTACAACAGCAACCGCCAATTCTGTCAACCCCACCCTGCTTCGTACTCACCAGCCATCGGCTCTCTATAGCTTTGCTCGTGCAACTGTAGCTCCAGGCTCAGCCACGCTCACCAATAACCCGCAACCTACGCCTGGCCAAGAGCTGTCGATTGTTGCTATTGTTGTCGATTCTATTTACAGTGGAATTTGGCATCTGCTCTACGCAGTTGCCGGACTCATTGGGCTCACTTCAGAGCTATCACTCCGTAAGCACGAGCTCAATGCTGCTGCCCGTCGCTTTACAACGCTTGTCAAATTTGATAACATCTTCAGTCGAAGCCCACTTGCTGTTTGGTCATGCCAGGCTCTCGGTCTTTTCACGGCTGCCTCTGTCTCCGAAGATTTGTATGGCAGTGTTCAGAATGACTTGCCGCGGATCATTGGGTCTTTGATCGACTTGCACGAAACCACCAGCGAAGTTGCATCCCGTTCCCATCGTACTGTGCGCGAACTGGATGTTTTCGCGCTCGAGCAAGATCGCGGTTTCTGGCGCCACTCCCTCATATCTGTGACTGGCGACGAAGTTGTCCATCAATCGAATGGATCTGCCAGCCGTGCCCTGCGTCCACCGCCGCCTAATGCGCATGATCCAATCAAAGCTCAAGCTGGCAAGCGTACAGTGGCAGGTAGCAGTGGTACTTCTCTGAGCATGTACACCCTTTTCATGGCCATTTACGGCTATATGATGTGGCTGATTACTCCGCCCCGTGATGGTGGAGTTGGCCGATTGAAAGTTATGAGTGGGTCTCTTCGACAGCATGATGATATTGTTGGCCGTGCCGTTTCTCTTCAGAGGGCAGCTTCGATCGCTATTGATGAGATCGTGATTGCGTTTGGTCCAGCAGTTGCGACTATCGACATGTCACCCAATTACAAGGAGTTCATTAAAAAGCGCTGTGATGAACTTCTTGGTAAGCCACTGTAATCGCATTCTTATTACTTTTTTTTTTTAAAGTCTTATTCATTATTTTTTATACAAGAACATTCGTTTTATCAATATAAGCAAGCTACATCTCACTGCTTCTGTTGTCGGTTGCTATCTCTGCTCACCGTTTATGAGGGTGTTTAAAAAAATTCATAGACCAAATTCACCTGGGAACAGGCAGATTCGCATATGTAATAGATGCATCAATTTAAGAGGTGCATACCGACAGTTAAAAGCGTGTCTTTGACTTTAAATAAAAGGCTATTGTCATTTGAAGAGAATTATGAGCGAATTTTAGGCGCTGCTGTTGATAGACTGGCCCTATTGAATTGATGAGCACCAAGAGATGTTCGCTCCTCGTCTGATAGTGGCCGATGTGCAAATCCAGGGTTTCTCTGATTTGCTGCAGTTGCCAGATTTGTAGGCATGACTGGTAACATATTTCCAAGTGCATTTAGCTGATTCCTTGCCTGTAGTGCATTTGTCATGTTGGCTGTGGTCTGGGAATTCGTGATTGCCATTCCAAGTGCATTTGTTTGCCTCAGAATATCACTCGTGATGCCATGGTCTCCGGCTTCTTTTCCAAGTTCCAAGCGACCAGTTGGTGGCCGATCGTTGGCTGACTGTATCCGAGATTGTAAAGTTGGTTGTGGTATCAGTTGCTGGGCTTGCTGTGGCTGTTGAAGGTTAAATGAAGGTGGTGGTTGTTGATGCTGCTGCTGCTGCTGCTGCTGTTGAGATTGCTGTAGGGGCATTTGTTGTGCAAATAATCCGTGAGATGGATTTTGTTGTTGCTGTTGCTGCTGTTGCTGTTGCTGTTGGCCAGTTTGGAATGAAGAAAACTCGGTCTGGCCACCAAGGGGAGTGTTTCCAAATGGATTATTATTAAGCCCAAGAGTGCTTTGCTGTCCATTTGCTGAAAGTCCTCCAAATGGCGATGCTTGTTGTGGTTGAAACTGCTGTTGAGTAGATTGCACGGGCTGCTGCTGTTGTTGTTGTTGTTGTAGTTGACTGAATGGATTACCTCCCATAAGCACTGTCGGCTGTTGCTGGAATTGTTGTTGATTCTGTTTGAATTGACTAAATGATAATCCTCCCTGCGTGGTTAACACGGTCTGTTCGTACAGCTCCCGTTCTTCTCTCAGTCTCCTATGTTCCATAATGACTGCATTTTGTGACATCGCCATCCATTGCTGCTTCTGCTGATTATAGCTATTAACAAACTCATTCATTCTCTGATCATAAATTGCCTGTGCTGCCATTGCCTGCCCATTACTATTAAACAGCGCTTCGTAGTATGCAACACGAGCCTCTTTTGGCGAGAAATCTGTGCCTGATATCATGTTTGGCCCATTGGGCACAAATGCCTCCACTGTCAATGGCCAAACGCCGAGCTTTGCATCAGCTTCAAATGTGTTCTTGAATGTCTCTGCAGCAAGCGTGTCGGAAGCAGAGGCGTCTCGATTCTCGCTTCGTGTCGAGCCAGCTGCTCCTCCTCCTCCTCCTCCTCCTCCTCCTCCATCGTTGAACCCACGTCTAGGCTGTGTGGACTGACTGCTGCCGTTGAACTGCGTCTGCTGTCGAGGATGCTCGTTGCGACAGTTGTTTCCAAACCTGCAGGATCCACGGAGAAAGAACTGACACACCGCCATCCGTCTTACACGATTGATCTGATTGAGCTTTGTGTGTGTGTGTGTCTGTGTTTTTTTTCTTTATTTTTCTTTTCTTTTCTTTCTTTTATTGCGCTTAAGATGCCAGATGAGGAGCTTTCTCACTTTTGTCGCGTGGTCAGCGCGTTTCGAGAGTATCGTCTGGCTTCGGCAGCACAGCTACAGAGCCGTCGCAGTGCTGCTTCCGTCCTCAGTAAGACCCATAGAGCATCGTTAGTTACATCTGGCTTCTTTGATAAACTCGATCAAGTGGAACAATGTCTTGAGCTAAACAGCAGCTTCCTTGATACCTGTGTCGATTTACAAGGTTTCCATGAACCTGCATCGCCGATGTTTATCAAGGCATCAATTGAAAGTGATCCCACGACGATGAGTGAACACCAGAATCGAATCCAAGCCGTCCTCAGACAGATTGCGCGAGAATGGTCAAGCGAAAGCGCTGCAGAGCGAGATGCTTCATTTGGAGCAGCGATACGACGCCTGAACGAGCACTTTGCGTCAACTGGCGCCAATAAGGCAGACGTCCGAGTACTTGTTCCTGGAGCTGGATTGGGCAGATTAAGCTTTGACATCTGGCAGAATGGCTATACATGCGAAGGTAATGAGATCTCCTATTATATGCTACTTGTCTCTAACATTATTCTTAACCATGCCAAGCAGGTATGCGAATATTCGATTGCGCCGTATGCATCTACATTCTCCAACGCTTATTCTGTAGCAAGCCAAATACGAACCGTAGTATTCCCGGATGTGCTGCCAGTCAAATCTGACGGGCAGTTCTCAATGGGAATGGGTGAGTTCACTGAAATTTATGCAGCAGATGAGCCAGCCGAGTGGGATGCTGTAGTCACATGCTTCTTTATTGATACATCTCGCAACATTCTGCAATACATTGACACAATCCACAAGATTCTGCGGCGTGGTGGTGTCTGGATCAACGTTGGCCCATTACTGTATCATTTTGAAGGACGCGATGATGGCAAAGGTTCAATCGAACTCACGCTGGAGGAATTACTCGAAGTTATCAAGCAATCTGGATTTGAGATCAACCGCCCGGTGACATTCCATGATGCTGGATATGCTGGAGATCCGCAGTCAATGCTCAAATTTTCCTACACTGCAGCTGCCTTTACTGCCTTCCGAATGTAATTCTATTCATTTTTTTTTTTCATTATTCACTTTTTGTTTTTCATTTTTCATTTTTACTCTTTTTGTTTTATCGCTTTTTTTTGTTTGTTGACGAGCGGTTTCGAGATGGAGCTTTCGGTTATATGTATCAAGCGACGCAAGACGGTGCTGTACGTGCCAGTATTTCCTACAGACACGCTTAGGCAGCTGGCTGTTAACACGGCTCAGATGCTCCGAGGCACAAAGGAATTCAGCGACCGTAGCAGCGCACCCTCTGCTGATCAGCTGCGGTTTTACAAACCTAGAGTGGCTTCGGCCACATCAACTAGCACCTCTTCGGTGACATCCGCTGCTCAATTGGCGCATTCATCGGTCGCTGTAGGTGCCATCCGCAGTGGTGCACAATGGGACCTGATAACTGAAAAGCTGGACACAAAGCTGCGCTCGCTCGGCCTTGTCGACAAGAACAATCTGGCAATGGCACTGCGCCGGGACTATCTCGACGACGATGCCAGCATGGCTTTAGTATGGGAAGAAGTTCACGTCGATGCACCACCTCCGCTCATGGCTGGTATGGCCGATGACCATGATGGTGTCAGTGGTGGTGGTATTGGTATTGGTATTGGTGACGATGACGATGAGGAACCCTTCTAGCTGTGAACCACACACGTACTCAATTTTAAGAAGAAATAAAAAAAGTAAATCTCTCACACAAACGATCTACGAAATGTCAAAGGCAACGCAGGCTGCTGCTGTTCTCGGTTCCTTGATGCTCTTCTGGTTCGGCGTCCTTTGGAAGCTGATTCCGATCGAACTTTCACCAACAGTAGAGACCGAGATCTGGCCAGTTTTGCCGCTTGTTGGACTCGTGTCGTTTGGTGCATACTCTCTCGCCTCCATCGGATACGCACTGCTCACATTCAGAGATTGCCCAGACGCGTTCGAAGAGCTCCAGAAGGAAATTAGCGAAGCCAAGTCTGACCTCCGTGCTAAGGGCATCCATTAAAGCTTGACAACGAGGGAGTCCATCTGGTTTGTTTCTCTTTTTTTTTATCGTTCTCTCATTCTTACTCATAGTGCACATTCGAAGCCATTTTCTCTATCTCTCTCCCTCACCCTGTCTCTCTTTTTTTCTTTCTCCTTCTCTCGTTTTATCTCTTTAACACATTTTATACTTGTGCTCAATAGTACATCATTTACAATGTTAAAGTCTAAGAAATCTTTTCGATCACGACCATTGCATTTGTTGGCTGCAGCATCACACCAAGCTTGAATCGCAATCGGCTATTCATGTCGCATTCACGTAGCCTGAATCTATACTTTCTCAGCAGCATTGCAAGCACCGTGCGCATTTCAGTCATTGCCAGCGAAAACCCAATGCACGCACGTCTGCCGCCGCCAAACGGCATCCAACCCAGGTGATCGGCCGAGTAGATGGCATCGGCTCCCGAACTGGCGCTAAACCGCGCAGGATCAAACACTTCAGGGTCCGAAAAGAAGAGCGGATGGTTATGAATGGCCCAGCTCCAGACGAGAATTGGTGTTCCGCGTGGCACAAACTGACCTGTGCTTGGTAGAATGAGATCCTGCTTGGCACGACGAGTGGGAACCACAGCAATCGAGGGGTACTTGCGAAGTGTTTCCTTGATAACCATGGTCAAGTACTCCATTTGTCGCTGTTGATGATACGTCGGAGCATCACTGAGATCATCACCAAGAATCGACATCACTTCTTGGCGCGCACGGTCTTGCAGCGTCTGGTTCCTGGCCAGCTCGTAAATGGCGCATGCGAGGGCGTTGGCGCTACTGTCAACCGAAGCTAGATAGTACAAGATGGCATCCATCTTGATTTCGTGCACACTCAGTGGCCAGGTCTTTGTGTCATCATCGGTAGCTTCAGACTGGCAACTCTTGATTAACAGCGTCAGCAAATCCGACTTTGTCTCGTCACCTTCATCCTGGGCTTGCTTGATATTTGCCAGCTTCTGTTGGAATATAACATAAAACAACTCGTCGAGCTCGTCGAGGTCATGATACAGCTGGCGGCGAAATGGATTCCAGCGTGTATCCAAAAACGGCAACAACATGTACACTGGGTTGAATATTGATGTTATAATCCTGCGATACAGGGTATTGAACCGATTGCTTGAGTCATCAATGGCTCCAAAATTCGTATCAAACAGCAATTTGCCCATAACATCAATGGTGATGCCAGACATGAGCTCGTGAATATTTACCAGACGGTGCTCACTGGATTCCGTCCATGCATCAATAGTAGCCATGGCATGCCGTGTACACTGCGCGATTGGCTCAGTGTCCCAGGCTGATCGTGCAAATGCCGGGTTAGTCACCCGTCGATGTCTTTTCCAATCACTGTGCTCCGAGGTAACAATATTGTTCGAGAGAAACTTGCTGATTATAGTACCAGGCAGCACGTCTTGAATCTGGTACTTGTCCAAAATATCAGGTTTTGCCTCTGCTAGCGCGAAGCGAGCGTCCGTTGGATTTGTAATGACCACGTGCCACTCTCCAAATGCCCAGAGCAGTCCAAGCACCGGATCTTCAATGTAGCTTTGAAATGTTCTCCACATGCTGTGAACATCCTCGAGCACAAACAACTCGAGTGGTAGCCGCCACAGAGCAAGTGACGGGATCGTGCGCAGCTGCGGTGGGATTACCAGCGTACCAGCAAGCAAAGCCAGTTTGTAAAGCAGGTACAGAAGGCTGGCGTAGAGTACGGTCGAAAGCAACGCCATTGTGTGGTATAAAAGATAGTGTGGTTGTGCGAGGGATATGGACGAGTGTGAACATCGGTTGAGTAATCGAAAGTGTCTGAAAATGAGGGTGAACACAGACGGCCATGATCTGGGTGACAATGGTCTGGGGTACTGTGATATCACTGTGTGTACGAGACTGTTGATAGCGTCATTAGCGGAAGCTGCCAAACGATGGGCCACAGTATGAGCAAGACATGCAGAACATGCATCTAGGCGAGGAGGATACGTTCTAAACAGCTCATTGATTTCTCACAATCCACATTCCACCACCGCACTTTTGAAACAAAATCTTCTTCTCATGACTGGCATTGCTGGCATTGCTGCTATTGCCGCGATTCTTCTTCGTGTTCCTTTGCTGGCCACTGCTGCTCGGCTTGGTGCGACAGCAAGGAGGAATAACCAGCGGGAGGCGGCTCGACAGGCAAAACAGAGATGGGGTGGATGGAGCGCAAAAAGGAAGATGACCCCAGAGTGACTCGAACACCCAGCCTTTCGCTCTGGAGGCGAACGCGCTACCATTGCGCCATGGAGTCGATGTCTTTTGCTCTTTCTTCGCCAAAGCACATCAGTCTCCTCCATGCGGCCCGCTCCTAGTCAAAACTCCGCACTTTGTGTTCCTGGTCTGCCGAAAATAACTCGCTGGCCCGGCCGCCAGCTCAACCACCGCCAGTCCGCAACGACACCAGCACCTCCTTTGCCTGTGCTGCTCTTCTTCCTTCCCGCAATCTCCAACCCCACTCTTCTTCTTCTTCCTGTTCTTTTCCTTCTTCTCCCATACCTCGTCTCCAAGTCTACCACCGTTTCTCCCTCGTCCTGTCTCGTCTCGTCTTGCCTTGTCCCGTCTCCACAACTCCCCGCTAAACAATGAAGCTCTTCTCCAAACTCACCGTGGTCGCAGCGCTCGGCTGCAGCAGCGCACTCCTTGCCGCTGCCCAGACGTGCTCCGCGCCAAAGCTGCGCAAGGAGCTGCGCCAGCTGACCGTGCAGGAGGGCTACAACCTCGCCGCGGCATTCGACCGCCTCAAGACGCTCGGCTGGCTCGACTACTTTGCGCAGAAGTGGAACGGCGACCTCGACAGCTTCGACGGCAAGCCCGAGTTCCTGCCATACATCCGCTCATTCATCCGCGCGCTCGAGATCCAGCTGCAGTCGCTCGACCCGTCCATCACGCTGCCGTACTTCAACTGGGCTCAGGATGCCGCGCGTCCGGCCGAGAGCACCATCTTCAACAGCTTCATGTGGGGCAGCGACGGCAACCCCGACAACAACCACTGCGTCGACGACTGGCTCTTCAGCTGGACCATGATGACCCCGACCCCGCACTGCGTGCAGCGCCAGTTCAGCACCAGCGTGACGCCATGGCCGCAGTCGAGTGTCGACGCCATGCTGCGCCAGGAGAAGGCGTACGACGGCATCAACTCGGCGCTGCAGGGTGCGGACCGGGCCGTGCAGCTGTTCATGGGCGGCGACATGGCCACTCGCTTCCGGCCAAACGACCCGGTTCTGTACTTCCACCTCGCCATGATCGACCGCATCTACACCGCCTGGCAGAATGCCGACTCCAAGACGCGCACCACCGCCTATGCCCAAGGCGGCAACCTGTCTGCATACGTCCCCGGCTTTGCCAACGAGAAGTACAAGATCCGCGACGTCCTTAATCTCAAGAAGGCATCCATGTGCTACTCCTACTCCTAACTCCCCCTCCTCTTTTTTAACTCTTCCAAATAAGCCTCTCTTTTTCGCTTTGAATGATGGCTTGGGATTAGTTGTTAGATTACGAAGAACAGACCGAGAACAGCCGGGAACAGAATCCCGAGAACGTCGCACTGGCTGGCACCGACTGCCCGTGATTGAACGTGGAGAATCGAGTATATACCTGCCAGATAGAGGACTTTCATACTATACCACACATACGATGCTGTTGACGACCCACTCTCTGGCATTGTCACGTAGAGCACAAGGAATGAAATTAAGGTGATTAACGTTGACTGGACCGCATCATACACCCGTCGATGAAGCGGCTCACTACGTGGAATTCGATCATTGTACTGCTTTCTTGGCTTAACCACTGCTGGAGTCTTGGAGGCCTGGTCGCTCATTGTCGATTATACTCTGGATTAACGTTTATCGCCGATGTTAGTGCTGTTAGTGTTGTTAGTATTGTTAGTGTTGTTAGTGCTATAAAGAATGTGATAGGAAAGATGTAGTTAATCGTAACCGTCCGTGGATGAATCTTGCTGTTCTTCAATGCACTGAGTTGTCCTCCTCCTCCTCCCCCCTTTGGATTCTTTGAGACCTCCCTTTGATTTCATTTTCATTTCCACTTCCATTTCTCCCTGATTTATCTTATTCCACTGATTATCAGTCTCCCGCTTTTCCTCTTTTTGATTAATGGCCCTTAATTTCACATGACGGTCATAATGGATAGTTACACAGATACTTTGGAGCTACATGAGTTCCTTTTGTTGCTCAGCGACGCATCATTCTGTGTGGTGTTCGCCACAGATATCTGGAATTCATCTGTTGAGTGGTTTGTGTTCTCATCGAAGACCAAGATCAGTTTCATTCTTATTTTTTTTTAGAAACCTTTCCAAAGAGAAATGACTTCAACTCCAGAGCAGCAACAGCAACAGCAACAGCAACGGCAGCAGCAAGAGAAGAAGCGCAAGACTGTCTCCAGTGTTGTCAACGAGGACGGCACGGCAGCTTTTGGTAGTCGACTGCTGACTGATCAGTCTGATGTTTTCACTCATAACGCCTGGGACAGTGTCGAAATGACACCCGAGGCACTTGCTGATGCTGAAGAGAAAATAGCCAAACAGCGAGAGAAGCCAGTGCCAGCTGATATGGCTGAAGAATACAATGCTAGTCCAGGTTTGTTTTGGGATCGATTCTATGAGAGCCATGATAATCGATTCTTTAAGGATAGACATTGGCTGAGAGTGGAATTCCCAGAGCTGTTTGCACTGTGTCGTGGTGAAGAAGAGAAAGAAGAAGAGAAAGAGAGCGAAGCTAGCAAGGATGATGTGGTCCGTATATTTGAGATTGGATGCGGTGCTGGCAATACAATCTTCCCATTGTTGGCAGAGTTGCGCGGCGAATCTGCTGAGGATGCCGAGAACAAAGGTGAGGGTGTTGAGACTGTGTCGCCGCCAGCCGAGGCAGATGACAGCGGTAGCGTGCCACCCATAGTACCTTCAAAGCGCCAAGCCTCCACCCCAGCTTCCTCTCGCCCGCCGACCAAGAATGTGTTCATTTATGGATGTGACTTTTCGTCCACGGCAGTTAATGTTGTAAAGTCCAGCCCTGAATACGACACATCCAAATGCAATGTGTTCCAATGGGATTTAACATCCACAACTCTTCCTGAGCACGTTGAGCCTGGCAGCATTGACATGATTATGCTCATTTTTGTACTGTCTGCAATCCATCCCGATACTTGGTCGCAGGCTATTGACAACCTGTGTGCACTGTTGAAGCCAGGTGGTGTAGTGTGCTTCCGTGACTACGGCCGATATGATTTGGCACAGGTCAGATTCAAGTCTGGCAGATTGCTACAGGACAACTTCTACGTCAGAGGCGATGGAACTAGAGTCTATTTCTTTACTCAGGAAGAGATTTCAACACTGTTTGGAAGCAAGTTCCAGATTGAACAAAATGCAGTTGATAGAAGACTCCTGGTTAATCGATCAAAGAAGATTACAATGCAACGAGTTTGGTTACAAGGCAAATTCCGTAAACCAACATAGTGGGCCGTGTTTTATGTAAAATTCCCTGCTCTACAAGTCTTCCAGAGTTTCTTGCCCAAAAACATGCGCTTTACGTAAAAGGCAGTTGCGTAAAAGGCATTCCTTCCTTCCCGTCCTTCCTCTTATCAAATCACATAAAATCACATTTAAATGACACTAAAGTCCCACACTGAGCGGTACAGTTAGGTCATGTTGTTTACAGAAGAGCGTGCGCCGAAACAGCGACGAACGATACTGCTAGAGGCGTTGTTCGATCAAAGGAGGTTCGCCACTCTGCATAGAAAAACACACACAAACACAACTACACTCCTTTGATTTTCTCAACACACGATTGGCTCAGCCTGTAAAGTAGTTCTTTCTCTACTCTCCTCTATCAATACACACATCAACCAGCGAATCAATTGTCAGCCGTGTTTCATTCCTGAGTGCTACAACTGCTACTGCACCTCGAGTGTATAAAAATGCAGCTATCTCGCTCAGCACAACTACCATCCTTTCCCGTGTCTGTTTGTTTCTGTGTCTCATCCCTTCCCTCTCTCTCTCTTCGTCCTTCTGCTTTGTCCCTGAACCGCACCGTCTCTTTCCTGCTCTCAACTCTTCCCCCTTCCCTCTGCACCGCACGTGTGTGCTCGCGCCTCCTTGGTCGCGCCACCGTCGGTTGCACCTCGACCCTTCAAGACAACCAAGTCCCTGTCGCTCTGCTCGTCCGTTTCCTTGCAGCTGCCGCCTCCGTCGTCTACGCCACCTCGGTCCTCACTTCGCGTAGACACCCTTCTCGCCAGCCGTTTCCTCCTCTTCGCCGGCCGGTCCGCGCTTGGTTGCTTCTTGTCGCTCGTGCCGCCTCTTTCAAGGTGGTCTGGTCACCCCCAATTGCTGATTTAGCACAACTCTGCCTGCATCCGCTCGGCTCTGCGGCCTACTCGCCTGGTCGCACCTTCCGTCGTCGATGCTCGCTACTCTTCTCCTCGGTATACAATGCATCGTACAAGGGCTCTCGGCCACGTGTCTGCCTCGTGTAGATGCAACCGGTCTAACCTGGTCATCTGGTCGTGATTAGGGCGGTCGCCATTGCTCTCCAAGTGCATATATCAACTCGGTGTGGGTCGTTTTTGCGTAAAATACCATGTCATACAAGTTAAGACTAATTTTACGTAAAAACGGAACACCCTTGAACATAGTTAGACATTGCCAATTAAAAGTATTAATATGATACCACAAAATTAAGCTTGTTTGTTTGTTTGTTTTTATTGAAAATCGAAACAGAAAAAAAATGAGAAACAAATGGGCAGATTGAGAAGGTAAGAAGACGAGAGACTAAAGACAGAGAGATAGTTAGTTAGTTAGAGAGGAAGAGAGGTCAAGGATAAGGAGTGGGGAATACTAAATATAAAAAGAGTAATTTTAATAAATTAAGCAGTGCCTTCGCTGACAGTGGTGCGACGCTTGCGGAATGATGAAAAGAGAGAGAAGCTCTTGGATTGTTTAACTTGCTGTTGTGGCGACTGCTGACGATGAATGGCAACTGGCTGAGCCTGTTGTTGTGGGCGGTAACCCTGAGCATGATGCTGATTGTGCTGATTGTGTTGACTGTGCTGCTGCTGCTGAGTGTGTTGATACTGTTGATCATGAGGACCTCCAGCATAACGAGAGCTTCCATTCATACTGCTGTTGCCTGCTGCACTTGCATGAGAAGAAGTGAGACCAGGAACACTACCGCTGCGTGGAACAATTGGCTTCATCAATGGACTGGTAGCAGACGCGCCTGATCCATGGATACTGCTTTGCTGTTGCTGGTGTTGAGAGCTTTGACGAGCATAAAGATCGTAGCTCGAGCCATAGTTGCTTTGATTACCATTGGTACCAGAGTACTGCTGCTGTTGTTGATGCTGCTGATGGTGCTGCTGAGCCTGTCCAACAAATGATGCGTTATGGTTTCCAGCACCATATTCATTACGACCAGCGCTGTTAATATTGGGAGAAGTTGCTGCGGTGGAGATTGAAGGAGAGTTGGCATCTGGTTCATAGAGCTGGCTGAGCTGTTTGAATTTAGCAACGTCAAATTTAGGCAATGCAAGTGCAAATGAGGAAGTCAAGTATTCGGCGAGAGCAGGAAGTTCAGCGAATGGATATGGAACCTGGTGTTTAAGGGAATCCATAATTAGTTGGACAACTGTATTGTGTGATTTCAAATTAATGTATCCATCACGAGATATATTAGCGCGACTGTTATTATTGCCATTACCGCTGTTGCTGTTTTTATCACTGTCAGAGTTAGTTCCCACTTTGACCAAGTCATTCAACAAAACACCAAGAAGAGGGATGGATGGACGATCAGAGCCACGCTGCATCAATCTCGTTCTATAGCCGGCAAAATTATTCTGAACATCCAAAGTTTCATTTACTTCGGCAATAATTTGATGAGAATTTCTCAATACATCGGGCAGCAGAGTCCAGGCTGTGTTTTGCAATCTAGACACCATTGATGAATTTAATCCAGCCATAATTGCGCTCAATGTGTTATAGTCACCATTGCTGTAAAGAGTCTCTGCAATACGAACAAAATGCTTAATAATATCAAGACGGATACGCTGATCCTCCTCAGCCATTATAGACACAATAACCCATTTAGTAATACGGTTCGTGGATGCAAGCAGAGCCTGTACATTGATGGAAGGAGACACATCCAGGTTCTTTGCAAATCTCATATTGATCAACTCATAAGGCTGAATGGCCATAAACAACTTGTTTTGCATTAGAGTCAATTGACGTGCAATTTCAACTGCATCAATTTCAGTGAAAATCTGATGTAATTTATTATCGCCCATTACGCTGTGCTGAATTAGATTAAACATTGGTCTAGTTAATCTAACTGGCGGATAGATTGAATCAACCTTGTTTACTACTCTACTAGGATATCCAGCTGAATTGAGCATTTTATCAATTGTAGTTGACGATGTGAATGGCTGGATAGTTGGAGGATGGCCAGAAATGATGGATTCGCATTCCACAGCACGCATGCGCACTATATTTTGTAGATTAACAGTTTGGGAGCCCAGGGCAACTCTAGCTTCGCTCTGCACAAATTCATAAACCACCGTTGAAGACTGAGCATCTTCTTCTGGGTAGAAATAATGAGTAAACCACTGAGTCAATATATCAATCACTCCACTGCGCAGCGGACTTTGATGGTTTTTAACCCATTTGTCAAGCAGGCGTGGGTCATTGCTAACCTCCAGAGATGGTGATATTCTAAACTTTTCTAGCAATTTTTGGAATAGTCTGTCAGCTGTAATAAATCCACGGAAACTCAACAAAAACACACTCACAAATTTAGAATGTTCTCCATTTTTGCTACTGCTGCTGCCCTGAACCAAATACTCAATCAGATCATCAATTGACCCTCCAACAACTGTTCCATTATTCTGATCAATTTCTACTGCAAACTGCGGAGCTGACACTTGCGGCAATTGAGTAGATTGAGTAGATTGAGTAGATTGAGTAGACTGAATAGCCTGAGCTGGCATTGACTGGATAGCTGAAGCAGAATCATCGGCCATCTGTGGACTGTTTGATGGCTCAGTTGGACCAAATGTTGGTGAATTTGGCAAATTGTTAACAGCCGAGCGAGACTGCTGGGATGAGGAAACTGCGCCAACACTATTTGACTGGTTAGCATTGTTACTGTTGATGGCAGATGAAGCAATCGACTGGAGTGAATCCAAGTTCATGGCGGTTCCCTTCATATTTCCACTCCTTGGCGACAGAGGTGATGTTGACGATGCTGTAGACGCTTGTTGCTGATGCAGTGGAAGAGGGGACGGCGGCTCAATATATGTGCTGCCATTGGATGCCAATTGATGTTGCTGATTCTGTTGTTGTTGTTGAAGAAGAACTTGGCCACGCAGTCCACTTGCGTTCTGTGCTGGCTTCGGACTCATGATGCGCGGGGCGGCTGGAACAGAGGCAGATGACATCGGAGACATTGAAGGGCTGGCCTGATATGGAGACGTAGTCGGACGGAGTGGCTGAGACTGTGAGCCTAGCTGTGGCTGGTGCTGAGGAGAGAGAGGGGGTGATGATGGAGCGTTTGTGGACAAAACAGCCATTGTGAATGCATCAACACGGCGTTGGAAGCTGGTTAAGACAGGATGGGGCGGGGGCTGGGATGCAATCAGCGATTGGATAAAATCAGCCTTGATGGTATGATACGCCTGAACTGCAATCTTGTCCGACGGATCAGGAACAAAGAGGGCTTTCGCAGAGAACGCAACAGCCGAGGCAGAGTTATCAATGGCAGACAATGGCCGAACCAAATGCTCAGGGCGGAAACCAGCCACAGCTAGTCCATCGTGCATAATGGCAACCAGCTCACCGGTGGCAAATAGCAGCTGTTGCAAGTGCTGTTGAATAGTCAGTGATTGAGACGGACGGTATGTAGAATGGCCGAGAGCATTGACGTCTGTTTTAACATTATCAGCTGATGGGCCGAGCGACTGAACCACTGCTATTAACTGGCCGACGGTAGATAGTGTTAATGAAACATCTCCAGAATACGTGGTCAAATTAAACGATGGCTCTTCGGTTAAACGTGCCAGGAAGTCGACCACGATGACTTTCACATTCTGACGGCATGAATCAACCAGCGATGCATAAATGTTTGGATGGAAATCTGAAATTAGCACACGGATCTGTGATAAGATTTGGCGCTGAAGAGGTGTGGTGTAGCTCGGCGGAACATGAGGAACACTCTGGATCAGCTGAGGATTCTGGACAGGTGAGCCAGGCTGGCCACTCATCATTAGCGGGTTAATCGGCTGCAATGGAATGCCTGCATCTTTGGCAAACACTACAAACTGTTTAATCAATCCACTGACCTGAACCACCAATTTCTGAACTCTCTTTTCAATACCTGAGGGTGGCCAGCGTGCGGCTGCCAATCTACACAGCATTAATAGCTGGGACAGCGATGACAATATCAATGCATATACTGCATGGAACGATGGATGGCGCTGTAGAATTGGAGAATTTAAACGCCATGCTGCACTTGGCTTTGGAGGCGCTCCATCTTTGCCTGGCTTCAGTGTAGACATTGCCTTCAATCCATCTGGGAATATACCAGCTGCTGTAAACAGATTGTTAATGCTCAGCAATAAATGGTCGAGCCAGCTGCCGTATCCGCCACGTGTAGTGGGCAGCGCAGTAGACGCTGAGCGCATCACTGGTGCCAGCAATGCATCCCATGTCAACGTCAGCATTACTTGCGAGCTCGCAGTGCTTCCTGCCACAGAATGCGCGTCTGAGCGCTCACTAAACACTGATGGTGGTCCAGACCTACCAGTAACAGAAGAGAGCACGGCTCGACTTCCATTCATATTGTGTTGCTGCTGCTGCTGCTGCTGCTGTTGTTGTTGCTGCTGTTGGTGAGCATACTGGCTATAGTGAGGCTGGTGCTGATACTGTTGTTGCCAAGCACCTGGAGCCTGGTGACTATACGAAGAAGGCACGCTCATGTTCAAACAAACTCACACAAAGACGTCCAAACCAAGATGCTTCAGGAAACGAAAAACAAAAGCAAAAGAAAAGGCAAAAGCAATTTGAGGAGTAACAGAAGCAAGGAGTGAGCTGACAGGTTGCTCTGCGGGCAAAGGAGGTTGTTCGAGAGTCTGCAGGAACAAGAAGGAACAAGAATGAAGAGGAAGAAAAAAAAAGAGAGAAGGAAACAGAACAGAACGGAGAGGAGTGCGCGCACGAGTCTGCTTGTGTGTGTGTGCGGGTCGTTCCTCTTTTCGAAGGCAAAATATTGATTGATACCCCCGCACCACGATTCAATTGGTGCCCCACATCATGACGAATCGGGTCACTTTCAGCAACAAGAAAAAAAGTAAACTCAGAGAGAGCAAAACAGCGAAACACGCACGTCCCTCAATGTGGACGACAGCGCCGGCGACAACAAAAATTGTGTTGTCATGGAAGGCACTCGTCATCGCGTTCGAGTATTTAAAAGGATTTATGGACATAAACTGCATTTAAAAGCGAGTGATTGGAATGTGCCTTTTATTCAAGTTGCCAAAAGGTTAAATATACATTCAGCCAATCACTTTAATGCTCCAATATTAGAAAAGTGCGGTTCCTGGATTCGTCCTCTTTTGTTGGTGCTTTTGTTTTTGTTGTTGTTGTTGTTGTTTTTTTTAGAGCGGAGCGGAGGTTGTATTGGCTCGTACGAGGACGACCTAGTTCTTGGTCTTCTGGTTGCTCAGCACTACAGCAATAGCAACTCTATAGATTAGTACAACTCGAGCATACCGCAAGACACAGACAGCACAGCTCATCTCGATACCTCCTGACTCGAACCACTGGAACTATGCGATACACTTCTCCTGTTGGTCTGCTCGCAGCTACTGTAGCCACCACTGCTATTACCGCTAGCCTTGTGAGCGCAGCCAGACAAGGATTCCCGGGAGTCGGTACTGACAATATCATTGGAGGCTCTTCAGCTGGCGATGGCGAGTTTCCATCGGCAGCGCATCTGTTCCTTTCTGGATGGCCAAACTGCGGCGGAACTGTGATCGGCAGTGAATGGATTGTCACGGCAGCACATTGTCTTGCAAATCCTATCGATGGGAAGAGCGGTCCAGGCGCGTTCACTCTCGTGCCGGCCGGACAATTGACGGTAGTGGTGGGCACAAACGCTGCCAGCGTCAATGGGGCAGTTCGCATTGCAAATGTCTATCCACATCCACAGTACGATCCATCCCTGATGCACAGTGACATTGGCCTTGTAAAACTAGCCAGCCCCATCCAACTTGGTGCGAAAGTCAAGCAGGCGCCAATCTTCACAGGCTCAATTAGCACCGGCAACCCGCTGACCCTTGCCGGATGGGGTCGTACTGACAACAATGGCAATTTTGGCTCAAACACGCTGCTAAAGGCTACTCTTACTGTTGGCGACGCCGCAACTTGCAAAAAAGGCGCCGACGAATACACCGATTCCAACGGCCAGTTCATTTGCACAGTTCCACAGCGCGGTGAAGGCACCTGCTATGGTGATTCCGGCGGCCCCTTGTTTGCTGGCAGCGCCGGCTCGTACTCGCTAGCTGGAGCTGTATCATTTGAAGCCAACTATCTAGACTTCAACTCAAAGAACTGCGCAGCTGATGGCACGGTTGGATTCTACACTCGAGTCTCACAGCATTTGGGCTGGATTTCGTCAACGACTGGCATCTCGCAGGAGGCCCTTCGTTCGGGCACTGGCAACCCTTCTCCACAGCCAAGCGACTCGTCAAATGGAGGCAAGGATGGCAAGGATGGCAAGGATGGCGGCAATGGCGGCACTGGCACAAAGCCTAGCAATGACGGAAATGGTCCAACCAGCTCTGCCAGCAGTGGCAACGGTGGTAGCACTTCTGCACCGGGCTCATCAAAGTCGTCCACAAAGCCCAACTCGTCGATGGACAGCAATCCTGCGTTTGGTATCATTCTCCTTGGTCTCGCGTTCTCCACATTCCTTTAAATTTTCTTTGAAACCACGTCATCTTCAGAATGAGCGCTGTCAGCCTCTGTGTCTACGACCTCTCAGCCGGCATGGCTCGAGCAATCTCGGCCGGTCAGCTTGAGGCCATCTACCACACCAGCGTCGTTGTGTTTGGGCTCGAGGTTTTCTTCGGTGCTGGAGTACAGGCTTGCGTGCCCGGCCAGAGTGGGCATGGCCATGCTATTGAGAGGATACCGATGGGCAGTACCAGCGTTAGTCGTGCAGACTTTGATGCTC
This sequence comes from Ramicandelaber brevisporus, assembly GCA_025201865.1. NCBI lineage: Eukaryota > Fungi > Kickxellomycota > Ramicandelaberales > Ramicandelaberaceae > Ramicandelaber > Ramicandelaber brevisporus. Next base: position 11,027 of record MU602773.1, on the reverse strand, counting down.
AGATAGCCGCTATGAGCCGGACATGGACTGCAGAGTCGTACCATCTGCTTGACAATAACTGCAACAACTTTACGGAGGCGCTATGTCGGTTCTTGGTCGGCCGCGGCATTCCGGAGCGAATCACTCAGCTACCAGCGAACTTCCTCGCCACGCCGCTTGGACAGCAGCTGCTGCCATTGATTACGTCGTTCTTTGGGCCATCCAGGGCTGTACCTGCAATACGCGAGCCGTCTCCTTTGCCACCAGTGCCTCATGGTGCGAGCACGAAGCCTGCAACACCAGCAATTGACCGCATTGGGTCGAAGCCGATTCTATTCTCCGTACCTGCAAAGATGGCGCCATTGACCACCAAGCTGCTCTCGTTCTTGGAGTGTTCGAAAGAATCTCACGATTCCGAAGTTATCGATGCACTCTGCGGTGATAAGCAGCCTCGTTCCAAGCTGGAAGCTCGTCATGTGGCGTGGATCGAGTCCACGTACAAGCGGCGTCTTGCACCCGGTCAGCTCTTCCCGTTGATTGACTTGGCACGAATCTGCATCACCGATCCTGCGGTGTCACCTCAGTTTACCAAAGCAATGGCGACGGCAGCTCCAAACCTGCTATCATACAATGATGCATCCACAGCTGATGCTGACATGCTGATGATGGTCCGCTTTGCGTGTCATGCTATAGCCATCGATGCTCTTTCCAAGACACTAGCTTCGCCCAGCGGTGGTCGTCCTCAAGTCACGAATATTCTCGTCAACAGTCTCCTGGCCACTCTTCCTGGAATACGCCAAGCTGGCGCCTCTCTTGCCTTTAACGTTGCTTGCAAACTGTCACTGATTTCTGACACTGCTGATGAGGAGTGGCTCACCGAATGTCTCAGCGCAATCACCACCGCCTTCGCTAAGGAAGATAATGAGCAAACGGCATTCCGCCTACTCTGTGCCATGGCGTTGATGCTGAAGCACTCTCCGTCTGTTGATCTCCGTGAGTTGCTCAATGCACTGGAGTTTCCAGATGCCATCGACTCAAAGGCACAGATTTGGACAAATGCCACATCTGGTGCCAGCGTTGGCAATGAAATCAAGACAATGTTGATGCTTTAACAGTGTAAACAAGTAATTACACGAAAACAAGTAACTTTTTTAGAAACCCTTGCTTAAAAGCAACTTGTCATGATAACAGCAGGATATCGTGAGCATCGATGCCTTCGGGATAACTACTTTTCAGTGCAAATTATCAAATAAAAATGGCTCTCGGTGTAACCTCCAATAAAATCTCGATTTTCTTTTCAATTTCGATTTCAGTTTTTGTTTTTGCTTTTGTTTCTGCTTTTGTTTCTGCTTTTGTTTTTTGTTTTTGTTTTTTGTTTTTGTTTCTGCGGTTGCGATTTCAATTTTTTCTTTTTCTCTGTTTCTCTCTCTCTGTTTCTGTCTCTCTCGGATTCCGATTCTCTCTACCATCTTTTTTTCTTTTCTCGTTGGCGACTAACAACACACACACACACACACACACAACTCGCTTTCCGCCTTGACGCTCAACAGCAAGACTCTCTGTAGCGTCACTTGGTTTGTTTGGGAAACTGCAAAAGGCCACCGCTCATCTGCACATTTTGGATCACCTATGAGCTCAGTGGCTCATTACAGCAATAGAATCCAAGGTAAGTGCTATCGTTGCACAAGACTTGACTCAGGCAACAAGGCTGATGAGACCGATGACGGCAACAACAAGGCGAGATGTTCAAGGCGCAGCACGACTCGAAGGAGCACTGATCTCGCCGGCACAATTCGAATGGCTTGCACTGGTCACGACTGCTGGCAAATGGCTGCTATTTGGTGCACAAGTAATAGAGTATGGATGCACATTGGATTTGTGGATCATGCTTTGTGGGAGGAGGAGGGAATGTCAGCAATTTAGTGCACCGACATCCCGTGTCATGCCATGATGCAGGTCAGACCATTTTCAGGCCTGCTTTCACCATCTCGCTTGTTATTCATTCATCCATACCATTGTCGTTTACTAAGGGCCAATGTCATGTGGATTTACGCCTGTTGTCCCATCTTTGCCAGAACATGAGATATACTGACAGTGATTAATATCCATACTATTGTTATTGTTATTGTTATTGTTATTGTTGTTGTTATTGTGAATATCTCCGCTTGTTTACAGAGATTCTTTCATCGTCTGACCCCGAAACAATTTCGGCCAAAGCCGTTCGCCGTCAACTTGAACGCGAATATGGCATTGACTTGACGCCAGTCAAAGGGGAAGTTGATGAACTCACTCGTCAGCTTTTCCACAATTCACAGAACGCTGGAGTTGTAGGATCTGCAGCTGCAACCAGCGCTCCCTTCACAGGCGCTGCAGCCGTCACAGCCGCCGCAGCCGCAGCCGCAGCTGGAGGCCATTACATCCCTGGAGTGACTGATCACTATGGCGCCGCTGGGCAGCCTGGTATCGTTCGTCCTCCTCAGCAAGGCTCGCATATTGCTGGACTACCAGGAGCCAACGGTAGCGATGCGACTACGGCGACAGGGATGCTTCAACTAGGATGGCCCGGCCAAGATCCAAGTCAGGCAATGATGTATGGTGCTGCTGCAGCCGGTGCTGGCGCTGGTTCAGGTGCTTACCAAGGAGACGGCTCTCACTACCCGCACACAATGCAGCAGTTTGCTCAGGGATATCCATCTCAGTATCTGCCACACATGGGCTACCAAAACCAAGTTCCAGCATTCCCTTTCACATCCAGCATCCCGCCCAGTGCATCTATGGGCATCGTTCCTGGAGCAGTTGGCCACTCTGGCGCCAGCAGTGGTGAGTGGGGTGCGGATACGTCCATTTCGCCCGATGTTCTGACCCAAGGCACTGGCGCCACAGCTACAAAAGCGCCAGCTGAGGGCAAGAAGAGCAAGAAGGGTGCAGGTGGTAAATCGAAGAACGCCGATTCAGCAGCCGCAGCAGCCGCTGGTGCGTCAGAAGGCAGTGGCGGCGCATCGAGCAAGCAAGATGCACAAGGCAAGAAGAAGCGCAAGACACAGAGTGCGTTCCTTGAGAATGGAGATCCGCGGCCGAAGCGAGTTACACCACTTACTGTTCCATGGATTGTATCTGACACACTGTCTGACTTGATTGGCACACGCATATGCTCACGTACCGATGTCACCAAACGGGTCTGGGCTCACATTCGTGCCAATAATCTGCAGAATCCAAATGATAAGCGTGAAATCTACTGCGATCCAAAGATGGAGGCAGTTACTGGCGTGAAGCAAACAAACATGCATCAGCTCAATGTTTTCCTCAAGGATCACTTTATTCGCAAGGCCGAGACTGAAGATATGCCTCCTGGCATCACAATTCCTCCTCTCGGAAGTGGCTCCAACGTTCCGGCCGGCGCAGCAACCACTGTGGATACAATTCTGTCAGCAACGACCACCGGCTCAGCACCAGTCACAAGTCCAACATTAACGTCACCGCCTGGCTCAGCAACCACAACCCAGCCCGGCGGCTCGAGTGTCAAAGTGGAAAACAACGGTAGTAGTTTAGCAATGCAAAATCCACTTGCACTGGCGGTGGCAGCAGCAGCAGCAGCGGCGGCGGCAACATCTGGTTCAGCAGATGCAGGATTACCAGTATCGCCCACTGATCAGCTCTTCTCCTTCGATAGTATTGCTCAAACAGCAGACAGCAGTAGAGTCCCACAGATTCAGCAAAAGGCCAAGGATCAACATGCAGGAGATGGAGATGATGATGAAGATGGAGCAGTCGATGACGATGATGACGATGACGGCGATGGTGGCCAACATTAATGTATCCTTTATTAATTCATTTGTCTCACCTGTTCCGTATCTTGTTGCTATGGTTAGTAAAGTGTCTCCTCTTTACAGTTACCCATCCATTCATCCACCCATCCATCCATCCATCCATCACATTTGTGAATTAGTATTTCGTTTATTCTCTATTACTTTTTGCTTTTATCTTTATCCTTATCCTTATCCTTATCCTTATCTTTAGTTTACTATTTACTCATCTTTTTCTCATTTATCACTCATTTTTAATTGTTTGTACATCACAATTAATAGAATCAATGATTAAATACATGTGATCATTCATTACAAGAGAGTGCATACATATTGACCTTGAATAATCCGTGTGGGAAGCCCGTTTGTGTCTTCGTTTTAACTACTTTGAGTCCGGCCTTGTCAAAGATTGCACGGAGCGATGCGTCTGTTCGAGTGACGCTGCTGTCCTGCTCATCAAACTGATCTTCTACTGCAGCAATATTCTCCTTGACAATAATCCACCTTCCTTTATTCTCTGGTCTTAATGCAGCCTTGCATCGCTCAAAAAAGTTGACGAGATGCTCATCTGTAAGATGGCTCAGCACCCACTGACACCAAATTACATCGTAGCCGCTATTATCATCATCCAGAGTGGCTGGCTGTGGTGCAAAATCTTGCAATCCACAAGCCGGCAATACAGTTACTCGGCCATCCGCAATTTCATTCTTCAAAAAGCTCGATTTGGCTTCTTCGAGAAAGGCTGCATTTTGTTCAACGAGATCAACATGCTCAAATGACTTTAACAGCATGTTCTTTGTCACGCGGCCAATGCCAGCTCCACAGTCGCACGCACGGCGCCATGGATACTGCTTCTGTGATGAATCGGCTGATGCTGTTGATTGGGTGCCCTGTCTTTTGGCAGGTGGATGCAGTGTGCGCAGCTCGGCAAGAAAAGACAAGGAGCCACGGACATCGGCTGCATTCACAGTCTCGAGACCACCAAGCATGCCATCAACAGTTGCTGGCACTGTCTCCCAGTAGTTGATTGCGTCGGTGTAAAAGCCCGGTTTCTCCTGAGTATTGTCATCCGACTCTGTCGTCGATGGTGTAGTTGCTACTGCGTCTGCTTCGGTTCCTGCTTCTGCCTTCGCTATCGTTTCGAGCTGTTCACCCTTTCTACGCTTGGCTGATGTGCTCAGATCAGAACCTTTCTGTCGCCGAATACCCATTCTTTGATTTGTTTATTTTTTTGTTTATTTTTTGTTTATTTTGTTTTGTTACTCAAGATGTCTGCTACTCCAAGTTTCGAAGGAAGTACTCTTGACGCTGATGTAGGCAGTGCAGCAGCAGAGGTACAGAGCAGTGAGACGAGTAGCATTGCTGAGGATTCAGCTTTGGTGTTTGACGAGATTCGAGTGCTTCGTGGTCATATGCAGCGGATGCGAGAACGAATAACGGCTGATATGATTACTGGCAAAGGCACTAGAAAAGGCACCAAGAGAGTTAACGATGGTGGAATGAATAGTGGTGGCAGTACAACACAGGTCATGGCTGTTAGTGGTGCAAGCAGCAGCAACAACGACAATAGCAGCAACAATAGCAGCAGCAACAATAGCAGCAACAACAATGGCAGCAACAATAGCAATGGCAGTAGTCAATTACATTCATCAAGCAAATCGGAAAATATAACACCAAAATGGAGACCATTGCCTCGCATACCAGCCCCGTTAAGGCATGCTGAGCCATCTAGACTGCCGTTGGATCCGAGAGCGAGAATAAACAAGCACCAGGAATCATCTCGCGCAACTGCCACCGACACAGCCGCTACACAGGCCAAGGGTATTGGTGGTCATTCGAATGACACAGTGACTGGAAGATTAGTGATGCCATCTCAGAGGAAAATAGGCAATGTTGGATCCTTATCTTCTCATCAAAGTGTGCATGAAGATGCTGTAGAGCGGCTAGAACGACAACAGACAGCCATTGATGGACTTCAAGAGCAAATTAATCAGTTAAGAGAACAAATGGTACAAGTTCAGAGTAGCAGAGAGCGGCAGCAGCAGCAGCAGCAGCAGCATCTCTCAAAAGAGAAGCTCAGACAAGTGCCCCGGCCGATTCCACCATTGTCTCCAATTCGAAGACAGCGTCACGGTGTTTACCGCATGGTATCCTCAACGCAACGAACATCGAGAGACGACGAAGCTCATGCATTGTTGGACGCTGCTGAGGATATGTTGCTTGGAGATGTAATTTGCACTCTTGGCGAGAATCATATCTCGTGCGCAGAATCAAGACTGCAAAACGGCAAAACAGTGCGAAAGTATACAGTGTCTCTCAAGCAACCCTATACCATAACAATCGCTGCATATCCCGATGGCAATATCAAATGTACCGATCCATGCAAGCAGACCGATACCCTTATATTCAACAACGGAGATGTGCAAATCAGCGACTGGTATACTGGCGCAACCACCTACACTTTCGCCAACTCTGGAACGATGCACATTGACCACGCCGATGGTCGCCACGAATGGCATTTTTTAGATGGAACAGCACTAATTGACACATAGACAATGCTTTAAAGAAATGAGGGGATTATAACTCGCCATTATGCCCGCCACGGGGCTTCAAATCGGCTCGCTGAGGTGCAACTAGAGGGTGAAGCTGGGCGAGATAGGTGATTGCCCACATGAGATACATGCAAAGTACTGACAAAATGATACACGTCTTCCACAGCACCTTGTCCCAGTTTCTCGGAATGAAGTACACCAGCAGTGCTGCCAACGCTGCCATAAAGGCTCCCGAGAACACTACTACCGCCAAACCCATCTTACGTCGCTAGCTAATCGTGGTATGCCCGTCTAATAGTCTTTAAGTGTGTGAGTTCGGTGAACGAGGGCAGAGGTCAAAACAGACGTGTCGATTGCGGCTGTCCTGTCGAGAAGGTAGTAAAAAGAAAATCAACACACAAAAAAAGAAACACAAAAGTCAAGCCTTGCACGATCGAGTAGATCAAAAAAAGGGACCACCGTTTGAATTGTACAAGTATGTCGGGAAAGGGTAAAGCCACAGCAGCCATGATCAGGCTGGTTATTCCAGCTGGAAAGGCCACGCCGTCTCCTCCGATCGGTCCAGCTCTCGGTCAGCGAGGTGTAAAAGCCATCGATTTTTGCAAGCAGTTCAACGAAGTGACCAAAGTGTACCAGCCAGAAACACCTATGCGTGTTCGTATCGACGTCAATCCAGACAAGACGTTCAAATTCGCAGTCAGAACTCCAACCACGACACATTTCTTGCTGAAAGCCGCTGGTATCGAAAAGGGATCTGGCAGTACTGGCCACGAAGTTGCCGGCAAGATTTCGCTCAAACACATTTACGAGATTGCAAAGATTAAGCAGCACGATGAGAATCTGAGACACCTGCCACTGCGAAGCATTTGCCGCATGCTCATTGCCACGTCCAATACCATGGGTGTCCTCGTTGTTCCATAAACTATACAAAGTAAACTATAATATATTATTCGAAACAGTTACTGTCGTTGACTAAAAACTAGACAGCATGTTTAAAACCGACCGGGCTAACTGTGCCAGTTAACATCCTGGCGATGGTGACTAGAGATTGGCATTCTTTCTCGAACGCTGGCAATCAACTCAGTATCGATCGGTGCCAGGATGACGGCTTCACTCTGGCCATCGGCTTCGGCGAGAATACGTCCGAATGGATCCACAATCATCGAGTGGCCATAGGATGCACGTTTCGGAGAATGCTTGCCAACCTGTGCAGCTGCAGCCACGTAGCACTGCGTTTCAATCGCCCTAGCTCTCAGGAGCACTTCCCAATGTGCCTCACCCGTGGCCAACGTGAACGCCGAGGGATACAAAATTATGTCTGCGCCTTTCCGCGACAGCCAGTGGGCTAGCTGAGGAAACCGTATATCGTAACATATTGCCTGTCCAAGCATACCCACTGGAGTTTGAATTGGCGCAACAGGAACTGAGCCAGCAAGTGTGTTGTCACTTTCCATGAGACGCGGATTGCGGACTTGGGCGTCATTAGCAGCGGTAGAATCGTCATTGGCAACCAAAGAACGAGATGCGCCGTGGTAATCAAATAGATGGATCTTTGAGTAAGACGACGCCTCGACTCCATCAGAATTCAGCACAATGCTCACATTAGTCGTTTTGGTCAACGCTGGGTCAAGTGTCGAAGGTGCATTGGATAATCTGTGAATGCCAGCGGTTATCCAGATGTTGTGACGGCGCGCCAGCTCCTTCAAGCCATCAACAAAGAGAGGCGTTTCATTCCGAGTGAGTTCCAGTACACGGGAGTGAGGTTCAGCTGCGATGAAGTCGCTCGCCTCGGGCAAACAGACAACAGTGGCTCCTTGACGAACAGCAGAGGCAATCAGACGACGGCAGATGTCCAGATTGGCTTGGACGGCGGCGGTGGCACAAAACTGCACGACGGCAAGCACTTTGGACATG
>MU602772.1:44400-56481 GCA_025201865.1 Ramicandelaber brevisporus | reverse complement strand
TGTTGCATTGCTGTCGATCTTTTCGTTATGTTTCCAAATAAACCGCAGAACAGCAATCTCAATTAACGAACCATAACGCACAGTAAGATTGGCATAGGCAGTGGGGCTGTTAAGCTTCGTGCCACATGACCATTCCTGGTTTGCGCTGAGAGCCTCCCGGACATGTGAGCCATACTTCTCTTGTACTGACTTTTTTTCTGTGTACCTGAAAGAGTATTATCATGGCTAATGTGGAGACCGCGAGACTTCTCGCACTTTGAGCAAGTGATGAACGCACGAATATACTGACTATTGAAGTCTCGCCCGACCAGAGTCCTGTCGTTGCCGCTTTTGCTGTTGCTCTGCACTGATCCCAGCAGCCACCATTGCTTGAATTGGACGACACTGATAGCGAACCATCAGAGTATCACGAGTCGCGTCCATTTTGGAAACACGCACAAAGCCATAGATCGGCTGGGCTAGTTGAACCGGATCCCATTTATTCTCCGTGAGGCCAATGTAGCAGCAAGGATCAAGATCTTCAAGCTTCGGAAACATGAATTGTGATGCGGTGGCACTGATGTACAAGTCAGCATATGTCATGGAGCGAGTGATTTCCACCTCCACAAAAGATTTGAGGGATGCCGCGATCGCTGGAGTGCCGATGGAGACGACAGCGGATACGAGCAGTGACTGTGTCGAAGCAGTGGTTGCAATAGATGTAGCGGACATGGCTGGTGGGAGGTAGGGAGTGGTGTAGCACTGCAAACTGGGACACAACAAGAGGACAAAACACTGTCAGTATACACCGAGAGAAAGTGGTCTATCGACAGTAAAAAGGAACAGCAGCGACATGCCGAGTACATGCTGCTTGTCGGATCGTAGCTGTGGCCGGTACATACATGTTAGACTGGGCACTGGAGATGAATAGAGAGTTTGGGTTGAACAGGATAGTCGAGAAGCTTCAAAGGTGATAAAAAAAAAAGATATCGTCGTTTCAAAGTCTGAACAAAGAAAGGCAGCATATTTTATGGTCGAAAGAGCCGCTCGCAGCCATCGCCTGCCGCTCAGCCACAGCCCACCCCTCGGCCAATCATTTCTTTTTAAAATATTCTGCAGCAAAATTGATTCCATGCTCCATTGACAAAATCGCTGGAGCCAGGAAATTTTTTTAACGCTGCACCTCCCCTAAATTGATTTCGCGTAGGACAAATTTCAATCTCGATTATTTTTCATTTTCATATCTTAATGTCGCGATTTCATTTTATGCCCTTCGCGTTCTGTGATTCGTGATTCGTGTTTCGTATTTTGTGTTTCGTGTTTCGTGTTTCGTGTTGCATTCCATAACTGTATAAAATTCATGCGTGCTCTTTCCTTTTTCATTTCTCCTCTCTTTACGACACCACCTTATTTACTTCATTTCGTCCTGTCCTCTATAATGTGCTAAGGCGGAGACCATAATATCACGAGCTTGGTTACATCACGCCTATCAGCCTAGTAATCTACCGATGCCGAGCCTAACAATACGCCTATGTATGACAGTGACGATTTACTCTAATAGCATATAGCCCCCTAATCCGTACAAGACACGCCCTACTACTTTCCTTTTAACTCCACTTATCACCTTTTCATTCAACATAAAGGCATTGCGCTTTGTCGCCAGGAACGTCTTCGCGCTGTTATTTTGACGGGATACGTTTTTATCACCTCAATCATGCTTTGCTAGTCTCACACTTGTACCTCCTGAAGATATTAACTCACTAGCGCTATGCCAACTCGGTTTTCGAAGGAGGCGAACATGTTTCTCACCAGCGTGATGACGATGATTATCATGGTAACGAAGGAGCTGTGCATGGAATGCATTTGAAATGGACTAATAGTAGTTGAGAAAGTGATATTAACCATAGTTGATAGTAAAGAGAGAGAAGAGTTGAATGAGAACTCCATTTGAATTTACGCCACTATTTGTAATCATTCCCTTTTTGGATTGTACAGTCAACTTTACTATAAAATGATGTGCACTTCGGATGTGTGTTTTGAAAAGCAGCCGCATGTTAAAATGAGACTCTCATTTGATAGCACAGTCGACGTCGTGACTGTGATAGTGAAGCACAAATATCAAAGAGAGACCTGGCGAAAGGAGGCTTGTTTTTTTTTTGTTGGGAGAAAGAGAACATAGAATAAGAAAGTGACCGCCACTACCTCTTCTACCAGAAACAAACAAACAGTGCAGAATAGCTGTTGACTGGCTCGTTGTTCAGCCACGACAGAAACGGCGTGGGGAACTGAACAAACAATCTGCAAGCATCGACATCCACTGTGCGCACAGAACAACACATTTGACAAGGCAGGTTGGTGGGTTGTGTCCCGTATATTGCCGCACGTGCGTACTATCACGTTTGCGGAAACAGGTGATTTTAGTGTAGAAGAGAGATAGCAAAGAAAGAAAGAGCTAGTGAAAGAATAAAGAGAAAATATGGAAAGAGGGGAGCAAGGAAAGGTAGAGAGAAAAGAAGAGAGAAAATCTGTATGACATAAGAAAACAAGACGAGGTGACTTGCAGTTACAGTGTTGTTGTACAATGTTCGCAAGTGCGCATGCAAGTGCTGAGCGCGATGGATGCAGGTCATTATCCCCCTCCCCGCTGGTCCAGTTCAGCCGCACAAGCACCGCAACTCCACCACAGCAGCGCAAGCTCAATAACTCCAGCACAGCAATGCCAATACGGATGACATAAGATGCTCGTCTCTCCACCAATCACCGTCTTCTCTTTACACGATCGCTCTTCATCCGCAAGCTATTCTCTTCCCCACGTCCGCACATGTTCGATTCCGATTCTGACAACGAAGATGCAAATGGAACACCAAGTCCCGGCGCGTCTCCGGCCATAATTGGTGATTGTATCATCATCATTACCGACAATTGTACTATCCCCACCTCAACCACTACTAACCTTGAACATGATACAGCTCTTATTCCTACTCCGGTTGTCCCTGCCACTACCCCAATCTCTATCTCTGCCACTCACACTGCCACCACGTCCACTTTCACTTCTCTCTCTGCCTCTGTACCACCTGCCGCTTCTCTCGATGATTCTTCGAATCGAGAAACATTAGATTCTCCCATAAACTCTCTCGCCAGTTACAAACCGCAGCCAGAGCAACAGTCCACTCGCTCCGCAGTAAATTCCGCCCAGGAGAACATCTCGCATGAACACATCAAGTCACTCTTCCACCGCGAGCAAATGACGGATGCTCAATGGCAGGATAACATCGATCTTGTCCCCAAGTACCTTTCTGGCTACCATCCCACTGACTCCACATTCATTTCAAATGTTCGCAGCCTTGTGGACACATCTCTTTCTGTTCTCTGCACATACACAGCCACTCCACAACCATCTCAATTCAATGACACTGTTCCATCGTTTTTGCATGCATTCTGTATGGAAGCAGCACCACACTTGTTTTCACTCCTCAAACACAGTGCGTTTCTGCAAGGTATGCAGCCTCAAAGTGCGTTGTTCCAACCCATGTTGCTCCAAGTCCAACAGTTTATCCAGAGCCTCTTCTGTATCTCTCAACGCTGTCAAAATAATAGATTCATTGTCAAAAGCAGCAACGCTATCTATAACATCCTCAAATACTTCCCTGAAGGTGCTCCAACTATGATATTCTCTTCGTTGTCATCTCTGTCTATCTCCAATAGCGATCACGTACTTGGTGCAATGTACATTTTGTCTGATCTGGAAGACTTTAGCAAGAATATCTCATCCTCACAATGTGCCACTGCCAGCCAGTGGATACATGCAGCTTTATCAATGGAACTGGATAAGAATAATGATCACGCTGTAGAGATTATAACGACTTTGTACTGGACGAGTTATAATCATTATTCTATTAATAATAGTGCTAACAGCAATCGTGTCATTCACCTTAAGCCATTCCGTGACTTCATTGCGAAACACATGAAGCGCTCGGCAGATATCCCGATTATACTATCATTCTATGTTAAGCTGGCCAAGCTCAACTTTAACTATGCATCTACATTGCTGGATCAAGTCTTTGTGGAACTTAAACGGGATATTACTAGTTGGAATCGCTACTCGGCCGTGGTCGAAAAGATTAACGTCATTGGTGATATTATTGGCTTAATTCGCAAATCAGCCCACTCCGACGAGCACCCTCAGTTGAAGCGCCTCCAGAAAATAATCAAATCCGATGCTGTTCCGTTAGTAATCCCAACTGATCATGTTAAGGACAGTAATGCTGTGTATGAAATTTGGATGTCTATTCGGTTACCTGGAACGAACATTTACAAGCTCCTTTTGCATAAAGCTGCACAACTGCTCACCAATCCACGGCGCGACTACACACCAGAAATTAGCCAATTCGTTTCCATGAAGAAGCACATTAGTGATGTGTTCCAGGCTGTTTATAGCATTGCCAGAGACTATAATCACTACCGAACACCACTACCGGTGCAGTTGATACCACATGCCATCAACGCCATCTGCAACTTAGACATCGCGTCAGCTGCTAAAAAGGTTGTGTGTCAACTCCTGAACAGTGACATCCACAGCCTATCGCTTGAGCCAATTGCTGGTGCTTCAATGGATCTGGATGTTGAGAATGTAACTAGTTCCCATGGTATCAGCAGTATTCGTGAATATAGCCTCTCGCCAGCTCTTCCAGATAACATTATCGCAGTCATCAACCACATATTGGAGACAAGAAATAACATCAGCATGGAAGCTAGAATGAATGCACGTAGTTTAATCGAGTCACTGGACCAGCTGGGTGAAGCACTGGCACGTGTGTATCATTATCGACATCCACCTATGGAGACACTATCTGTTCCACATGTGTACAATGGACTAATAGAATTTTGTATTCGTGAATGCACTCTTCAAGTTCTTGAGCAACATGGAACTGGTGTTGGTAACGATGTTGACCAGGTCGCTGATGGTGATAGACAGATGGATGTGATGGCAAACCGTGTTCGCAGCATAGATGTAAATGCCGAGATGAACAGCATTATGCGTGCTAACAATATCCAACAGTTTGAAATAGATTTGGCCGATGAAGACGAAGATATGGAAATTGATGAAGGCGGTGATGATAATGATAATGACACCATTGTTAAAACTGATGTGCTTGACCACTCGCTGTTTATCAAAGCCAGTCGAATCAACCAGTTTTTGGGTTCTACTCCAAGAGTACCTGCAAATATATCCGATCTCTTCCAACACATGCTCATGTATCATGGTGACACTCTGTTGTCAGACCGTAGTCTCTGTCAAATGGTGCTGGAGTTCCGGCCGGATATTTGGGTTAGTTTTCTACCTTGGTTCACTCGGCCATACCAGATGCCATTCTTTATGGTGATCCTCTGCCTCTCCATTCGAGTCCGCCAATATGTTTGTAACTCTGATGACTATCCGCGATCGTGGTCCAATTTGTTGGCATCGGTGTGCACTGACAACGTTACAAATGGCGCGTACGAGTTGATGCGTGACTACAAACCAGTAAATGTTGGTCGTGGACAGGATGCGCAGTTCTACTTCAATGTCCGCCGATACGCGATCATGTTTGAGTCGCACGACTTTGCAGTTGATGTGGCAATGGCTCCAAGTCCGAGAGAGGCAGTCGAGAATCTCAAGGCACTCGCTGCTGCAATCGATAACAACGGCATATTTGGTCGTGGCGGAGGATGGCACGAGATTGATCCAGCCAGGCTGCCAAAGCACTGGGAGAATGAGGCAAATCTCGTCAAGATGCGCGTGGCAATGGCGATGCGCTTCCACGGCACGCTCAGCAACTTGTTCTGGTAAGTATAACTTTCTACTCTTTTCTACTCTTCTTCTACATTACACACGCAGGTTGTTTTTTTCTATTTGTTCTTCTACACCTTTTCAGCTTGCTCTTTTAAGTTTTTATGTTATGTGATCACATCGGCTCCTGCTAATGCAATCAAAGCACTGAATTGTAAATAGCTCAATGGCCTCTGTATTCGGTGTATATCAGTATATGGGTGACTAGTTTCGATGATACGTCGTGCATCAGCGCAGACATTTGTTACGCCTTGCCGTTCTTTGGGTTAACAGCGTCCAGCATAGGATGCCTACATCACCGGCATTTGACGACCCAAGCTCGTCAACCCAGTCAGGTGGCTCCAGTGGGGCAGGGCAGGCACTACAGGCAGCACAGCATGCTTGAGACTCATCCACAGTACATAGGACAATACACCAGCACCACCAGAGCGGCCACCAACCCACACAGTCCACCATAGCGACCCACCAAACCACCACACGTTGGAACCAGGCCAGAGCCACGAACCAGCCGAGGCTGCCAGACTGCCACCACCGCCACCAACCGAGCGCGCACGACATAGTTACCACCAGCAAGACACTGCCACAATCTTGTATGCACCATGCCGATTCTAAGTGTGTTGAGCTCCTGGCTCATCTCTTCTCTTATCGATAAAATATCACTACATGTGTCCAGTGTGTATAGTACATTATGTCTAGATTACACTACCTTCTTAATGATAGCAGCTCAAGAAGCGTCCACTCAGCTAGAAGAGTGCCCGCCTGCTAAGAAATAGACTATCGTTCATGGAGAAATTGTATTTCATTGAGAACAATGCAGTGCACACAGCACAGCTTATTTAGGAGGCAAAACAAGACATTAAAAAGAGAATTTGTTCTATCGATTTGGAGAGAATGTGGCAAACTCGTAGAAATTTAAGGGCATTATCATTATTCATTAGAGAAGATCATGTATGACGAGGAAGAAGGCAAAAAAAACAAACATAAGCGCAGATTGCAGAACAAAGAAGCTAGTAAGCTGACTAAAAAGTATGTTCTAGAGTGTAGCGAGAGTGGATGTAGCAGTTATCAAGTTAGGGATTCTAACCGCGAGTCCAATACTCATTTGTCTCCTGCCCACCAGAGTACGAGAAGCCTCTGTTTCTGGGGTCGCAGCGATCATTGTACACTACTCCACCGATGAAATAGATAGTCATTACCAGTGAAAAAAGACGGCGAGATAAACGCTCAGAGCTTCGTGATAATCACTTTATTTGCGCTGGTTAAAGTATATCTCTATCTGTGGAGGTAGTGGCTCTTAGTGCACTAGCTGCTATACCAGCAACAATTAATCTGCTAATAAGTTGGTAGGAGACAATACAGATTAACTAGATACCTGTGGTACCGTTGTGACACAATAGATGGTGTAAATGAGGGTATTCGGAGTAAGGACTTGAGAATAGTAAATCAGCGAATAAAGATGCGAGTTGATATGAAGTAGCACTGTATAAGAATATTGGTGATTAGCCGTCAAGCTAGTTTGTGGATGAGTTTGGAAGACACAGAGAGAGATGAACTCAAAGCATGCAGTTTGACAGAGTCGGAGAGTAGACAAGGTTCTTGTTTGTGGGAGAGAAAAGGAGATAGGACAGAAGCTCAACAAAATGCGTATAATATGGCAGGAAGAGAGTAACCGCTGTATCAGCACCAAGATAGTAGCTGACTTCGTCGCAGATAGAGCTGGATATATACAAAACAGAAGAGAATACAGTAGAAATAGAGTTAAATGTAAGCCGATGTCAGCTAATGAATTACGATAAGTGCCACAACACTTTAGTTGTTATACATGCACATAGTAGTGCCTGATATATGACCACTACCTTCAAGACAGCGCGTTCTACAATAACCAACACCGATGGCATAGGCTGAACCATTATCGTTTGAGTATGATCATTATTTGTGACTGGACGAGTAATATGACAAATTATCCCAAACATTTTACCAGTTCTGTTCATATGGGATGTATTTGTGGCAACAAGGGCAGAAAAATGAGTACTAATGTGAACTTCGGCCATAAGTGGCCGAAGCTAAAGAACTAAAGGACTGAATGTGCAAATGTGGCTGTGATCAACATCCGAACAAAGTCATGTAAAACAATCATAGCTTGACCAACAAATACAACATGAGGGCGTCGGTTTGGGAGAAGAAAGGAATGACCACGGGAGCCGTATCTGCCCAAAAAATTACAACAGCAGGGAGTCAAGAAACTCACTCAATCAATAAGACTTACCTAGCTAAGTGTCAAGGGCACCGCGTGTGTAAATGAAGCGACTCTGCGTCAGAAGACAGTTTGATTAGAGAGCTAATTTGTGGTGGAACTTGGATGGTGAAGAGAGGTTCGTCCAGGCAGGGAAATGGATAACTTTAGAGGGCAGATAATGTTTATGTTATGGAGGTGAAGGAGATCAGCTTAGGTCAACAGAACGCATAGTATATCGCAGAAGGAGAGTAGTCGCAGAAGGAGAGCAATCGCAAATTGAGAGAGTCAGCAAAGTGTTGTAAACACAAGCTTTATGTTGGTAGCAGGTGGAGATGAAGGAGGAGAGGTGAAAGAGATTCAAGGTAGTTTATAGAGGTTTGCTAGAGAGGACAAGTTCTTGACAGAGTTTGGCCCAGCTCACGCTTAGAAACTCGGAAATCGGAGTATCTCGTTTTGCCTCGACACCACGGTTGGCTACGGCTCGCCATTCTAATGAGAGAAAAATGGTATGGGTCATGCGAGGGAACGAAAAAAATAATCGAGAGAGCTCAAAGCGATTATCCCATAGATGACGCTTTTGGAGGGGAGGAGGCGAAAATCGTTTGAAATACAATATCGTCCACTTGTCACTAGTAATGGATACTTTATTATTGAAGAATGCGGGGTAGCTGGTCTCTGCGGTTCTACTGGCCCGCGGCCCGTCTCGATTGGTGATCAACTTCTTCACAAACTGATCTGCAGAACGAGTGCCAATCTCGACTTTGTGCGACTTTTTATTTCGACGATTTTTTTGCCGGCCAGCAAGCGCTGCGCCAACCACGCCAAACTGGCAAACACGACTGCGAGATGACCACACAACGCGTAGAGACCGGCTCAGCAACTATCTGAAGCATTCACGGCACCGACGGCGGCCTTCCCTGGCTGCTGCCAGCTAGTCTACGGCGTCAACTTCAGCGCGCAAAGTACATACAGCTACGTGCTTCAAACGAGAATGCTTGGTCGGTGGCTTGGTGTCTATTGAATTCTTAAAAGTGTCAGATAAAAGTGATGTGTGCGAGAGAGAGAAATCGTGCTTAATTGTGAGAGCGGAGTCCCCAAGTGTCGGTAAACTTGCAGATGCAACAGTGTCCGACATGGCGGCAGCGCACTCCAAGCAGTAATGGATATCAGCGGTCGATGATTATGAGCATGTACAGCAGGTACATGTAGTTAGACTGTTTTTTTCGGCCATTTCGACGAAATAATTTTTCTCGCAATTGTCTGAGGCGGGCTGCGACCTTCTGGTGAATCAACACCTAGCGCATCCATTTCCTATGTACTTTGCAAAACTCGAAGCTCAACTTCGACGACAAAAGTGTGTATGGGGCAGCTCCATCAACCCCCATCATGTTGCAGCAATATGGATATCTTGGCTTCTGAACTTTGCACATACATGGAGTCGGAGGTGACATTGATCACAAAAAATTGGTAGGTCTACTATTGACAACTTTATCTGTGCCGTTTTCAATAGGATTGTTTGCTATTGCAGTGCATCGGTATGACATGTGCCGCCTTTCATTTTTATCCATAATAGGTTGATTAGCGGCGTTGCATTTTTAGTAAAGGAGAGTTTTTAAATATAATAGGTATGTGGAGAGGAAGGGGAGGGGAATTTTCGAGAGTAGTAAGAATGGAAGTAGCAGTGGTTAATTTATTAACTATAACCATGAGCCCAGTAATCATCCGCTATCTGTTCACCAGAGTATGAATAGCGTTTGTTATCGATACTAGAACGATCATTGTATGCTACTCCATTGACGAAATAGATAGCCATTGCTGGAGAAGGAGAGTGTATGCAGAATAATGCTAGAGATTTGCGTTGATCACTTTGTTTGTTATGGAGATCTTGGTGCTTGTTTATGCTATTTTCAAAGAGGGAGAGATCTGGACTCAGGTTGGTGTGTGAGCATCGCTCTCACTTCAGTTTCGTATCGCTTAACTCATACACGTAGCCTTAAAAACTTCCCATCAGTCACGACATTCCAACTCGATTACGGAGGAGGTGAGTGTGCAGTTTGTGTGTTGTTTATAAAAATGGGGCTTTTATTTTTCGTTTGTGCCAAATTTAGGTTTTTGATTTTGCCGCCAATAAGGTGCTAGGTTGGCATTCTACGGATGACGGCGGCGGCGCATAGGACGGAGATGGCAAAGCGCTGATTTGGTTACCCCGACCACTACCAAATAGCATACTCTCCGAAGCTGTCAAATCATGTTGCATGTATGTCCGCCAAGTACTCGTGCGTGTGTGCGGGGTTTCAGCCAGCTATTGTTGTTGTTGTTGTTTTTGTTGTCCAACCTTGCACCCCAGACTCGGATACCTTCCATTAAATCTGCAGCAGTGCCACCGCGTATGCATCCGGATTGTGCGACCGTCTTATCGTCATTTGTCACACAAGCAGCGTTGTAATATTGCAGCATTCTGTACCCTTTCTATACAGGTGTGACATAACTCTATTTTACAAGTAGTAAACACGTGGTTGCAGCGCTTGTCCTTCCTTTTATATAAAGAGACGACGATGTGCGACGATCTATCGATCAATACCGTTCCGCTGGGAAGACATCAGCCCAACTGTACGCAATGCTGACATCGTTTTAATTGTTAGACTTGGCATTTTATATCTCCCACTCACCGGCACACACACTTGCACACATCCATACACAGACACCCATGCGCGTGCCTGCTCACACACAACATCTATATTCAGACAGACTGGGAAGACAAGTCACTGAGTCTCCCACACACCTAGTCATTGTGCGTATAAGCCGTAGAATGGCGTAAATTGATCGAACGGGAGTGGGAGCCATCCACTGTCACTGATTTTCTCTCTCTCTCTCTCTCTTGTTCTATTATTTTGTTTTTGTTGTTTCTGTTTCTGTTTCTGTTTTTTTCTTCTTCCTCTTCCTCACTTTTCTTTTTTGTTCATTGATTCATTCATTGACTGGAGGGGGAATGAGAGAGAAGTTCACTGTTCACACTATCTCAGTCAGCCAGTCTCCTTTCTGAACCCGCCGCACCCAGATTTTTGTTTTTGCCATTTCTTTTGTTTTTGCTATTTTTTGCTGATATATATAGCTGAGAGCTGTTGATTCGGATCGCCGCCGCTCAGAAAGAAAGAAAAGAAAAGAAAAAGAGCGCCGCGACTTTCCACCTCACTTTCACCCCCTTCCTCAATTTTGTCACACATACCATACACAGATAACGTCAGCCCTTTTTCAATTCAACAACAACAACAACAACAGCAACAACAAAAAAACAACAAAAACACCAGCAGCAGTAGAAAAAAGCACCAGCAGCAGCAGTAGCAACAAAAAAATCAGCAAACCAAGTGACAGCAACGCATAGCATACGCACACCCACACCACAAGCACAAGCACAAACACACGCACTCACACACGCACTCACGCTAGTGTTCACTCGCTCACCCACTCCCTTTTTCTTTTATTGTTGCTGCTGTTTTTTTTTTGCTTGGTATATATATTGTTCTTTGGTAACAACAACCTCCTTCAATAACAACTGTGCGCACGAGAGCAAGGCTTGCTGTTATTATTACGCATTATTACTTCATTATTGTTTCTCTTTTGTTGTTTTGTTATTGTGTGCTTTGTTTTTGTCAGCGCTACCAAAGAGCTGTTTACACGCTAGTAGCAACAGCAGAGAAGATCTACTACAGCAGCATCAGCTTCCAAGCGCGTCAAGTTCGTAGTTTGTTACTTGCCTTTTCAAGTTTGCCCTTCTTTTTTTGCATCTACCAGAGAGTCTTTCTTCCCTTATCTGTTTTCGCGTGTAGAGTCTACAGAAGAGGTGGAAGAAGTCTAAGATGCAGCAATCAGCTTACTCCCAAGCTCCTCATCAACAACAGTCGGTGGTTCATATGCAGCCTCATCACGCCGATCCCCAGGCAGCGGCGGCTGCTGCTGGATACTCACAGCAACAGCAACACATGTATCAGCAGCAGCAGCAGCAGCAGCAAGTTCGTGGTGGTCCTGGTGCAGCCGC
>MU602772.1:13911-44242 GCA_025201865.1 Ramicandelaber brevisporus | reverse complement strand
CAGCCACAGCAGTATGCACCACAACCAGGCCAACCACAGGCTCAGCACCCAATGCAGCAGCAGCAGCAACAGCAACGTGGCCAAGCCCCAGTAGGACAGCAGTATGCTCAGCAACAGCAGCAACAGCCTCAAGGCCGTGGTCAACAGCAGGCAATTCCTGCTCAGCAACAGCATCCTGGCCAGTATGGAACACAACCACCAACTCAACATGGATATCCAGCTGATTTCAGCGTTCAGCAACAGCAACAGTATGCTCAGCAACAGCAGCAGCAGCAAGGTGCAGCACAGACTCGTCACCCATCTGGACAGCATCCACAGCAAAGTCAGCCTCATGGATACAGTGGACAGCAGCCAGGTGCAGTAGCCGCTCAGCAACAACAGCAGGCTCAAGCTCAAGCCCAAGCACATGCTGGTGGACGGCAAATTCAACAGCCACCACAGCAACAGCAACAAGCTCCGCCTCATCACCATCAGCGTGCAGCTACCACTCAGCAAGCACCACAGCATGCAGGCGCAGTCAGCAGCGGATCAGTTCCACCCAATGTGTTGACTGGCAGTGTTGACCACAGAGCAGCCTCTACTCAGCCAGAGGCAGCAACAGTTGTGCGCAATGTCTCAGTGCCTCCACATGCAGCAATGGCCACAACAACAAACACGCGTGGGTCAGTTCCACCGGCTTTGCATCCATTTTTGGTGCAGTTTGACAATTTGCACGAAGATATACTGATCAAGAGTGGAGAGATTGCGCGTAAAATGAAGATGGAGGATGTGGCATTGGATTTATTCAGACGCACAACGAGTATTTTTACCTCAAGCAGCAAAGGATACATGAAGTTGGGACAAATTGCATTGGAGAGAAGCGATATCGTTGGAGCGAAGCAAATGTTTGAACATTCAAGGGCATTGGATCCAGATAATGGAGTCTCCATTTATAATTTAGCTCAGATTGCAATGGAAGAGGGTAACTTGGATGTTGCATTTAGCGCATTAGGTGAGGCTATGAACCACAACCAGGATATGGATGATCCCAGATTGTGGTTATGTATTGGTAAATTGTATTCTAAGTATGATTCATTGGAACATGCTGAGCAAGGGTTGGCACTGGCTGTGCACTTTGATATCGACAACAATGGTGCTGGATTTGAGGCACTGATTGCATTGGCAGATTTATACAAAAGACAGTCTCGGTTTGACCAATCCATCAATTGTTTGCTGTGGATTCTGAAGCATTTCCCAAATAGCATCTTGGGATTGGATGAAATTTACCGAGAGTTGGGAGATGTCTATGATTTGCATGGAATGAATCAAAATGCACTGGAAGCTTACGAGTGTGCATTGCAGTTGAACCCAAACTGTGAAAAGGCTGCTCATAAGTGTGCAGTTTTGTTATTCAGACACAATCCAACAAGTGTTAATCTGGACAGATGCATCGAATTGATTCACATCGCAGCAGGTGGTCAGTACCCAGAAAACTCAGCTGAATTGCTGTACTATTTGGGACGTATTTACATACTGAGACACGACTACACCAAGGCATATAGTGCATATGAAAGAGCATTGCAGCTGGATCAATCTAGTGTCAATTTGTGGATTTCAATTGGTGTATTGTACTACCAAATTGCACAAGTTAGAGATGCATGCGAAGCCTACTCAAAGGCCTTGGCTCTGAATGACAAGATACCGACTTTGTGGCACGATTTGGCACTGGTTTATGAGTCTGAAGGTGATTTAGTTCAAGCCATCGCTTCGTACGAGCGGGTTTTGTCTCTGGAACCCTCCAATATGCAAGCTCAGCACCGCATCATGTTACTAAAAGAAGCTCAGCAATCAGGCACTACTGTGACTACTGAGGGTCAGCCTGCTCCAAGAGAATCACTCGGATTTAGAGACACCACTTCATCTACTCTGCCTTCAATGACGACTCTCACTGCCAGCCATTTGCAACAGCCGCAGCCGCAGCAGCAGCAACAACAGGTGCAACCACCTGCAGATTCTATGAACCAAGCGCAATATCAGTCACTACTTCATCCACTCTGCCTTCAATGACAACACTCACTGCCAGCCATTTGCAACAGCCGCAGCCGCAGCAGCAGCAACAACAGGTGCAACCACCTGCAGATTCTATGAACCAAGCGCAATATCAGTCACCTGTTGCTGCTAGTGCTGCTGGTGGTAGTGGTGGTTTGCAAGCTCCAAACGGCACTGCTCCTTCGTTCAATCAGCTGATGCAGACACCTCAAAATTCGCAGAACCTTGAACTAGCTGCAGCTACACTGACATCAGTGGCAAAGAGACAGAGAGAATCATCGCCTGGTCCAAACGAATCAACTTCAACAGCTCCACCAGCAAATGCAAATGCAGCCTCACGTGTCACGCCTGATCACAAGCGATTGGCACTCTCTGATCCACCAAATGGAGACTCTCAGTTACAGCAGCAGCAACATGGCCCATTCCCATATCCAGTCCCTCATTCGCAATCTGCAGCCGAGCCTGCATCAGCAACCGCAGCAGTTACAGCAGCACCAACTGAACAGAGCAGCAGTGCGACATCAGCGTATCCGCCCCATCAGACACCAACCCGCAACCCACGGAGATCAATTGGACCAGCAGGCAGTGTCAATGGAGTGTCAGCATCATCAGGACCAGCTGCATCATTGATGAGTCTCGCGACAGCAGCTGGCATGGATCTCCAATCCAGCAGCAATACCCAGCAGTCAGCCACACCAAAGATGAAAACAGGCTCACCATCAACAGCAGTGGCACAACAGCAGCAGCAGCAGCAGCAGCAACAGCCACTGAGACCACCAACACCACACAGTGGAAGTGACTTGAAGACTACCTCGTTCCCTCAGTCTGATCAACAGCAACAACAGCAGTCGCAGCCACAGCCACAACAAACGCCTGCTACTACTGCTGCCACTGCTGCTGCTTCTGCGGTAACCACCACTGTGGCAACACCAGTTGTGTTGTCAAAGTCAGGCAGAGAATTGGAAGAGGGCGAGGCTGAAGAGGATGACGAACCAATCCCAGTTGAACCTCAGCCAGTCTTGCATTCTCAATCACATCGAAGCAATCTCAGCAACAGTAGCAATAGCACTGGCAATATTAATAGCAACAGTAACAATAGATCATCAATGTATGGTGGAAATGTATACCATGATAGAAGAACATCGGGTGATTCATTCTCTCAGCATCAGAGACATGGAAGCAGAGGAAGCGACAAGTTCAATGCCTCGTCCAGCACTGTTACTACAGCTGTCAACAAGCCTGTAGCTCTTAGTGGCCGTGTAATGAATGATAACTACGATGATGATGATACAAATGGAGCTGGTCCAGATTCCAAAGAGACCGAGGAAGGCCAGGTTGATGATTAACACAGCTTTTTCTCAAAAAAAAAAACAATGGTGAAGTAACAATCAATGCTTCCTTCCCTCATCATTACAAACTATTTTTGTTCATTTTTTTATTATTAACTTTATTTCCCTCATCCCTTTTATTTTTTCATTGTGCTCTTATCACTTTATTATTATTCACATTACACTTTTCATTATTTAAAAAGCAAACAAACTTATGATTAACAAATTAATTAAGGAAATTAGAATTAGAATTAGAGTTTAGATTAAAGATTCCCAATCCAAATACCGATGGATTCTGTGATTGTGATTGTGATTGTTGGTGCTGTTGAGAGTGACTGTTAGTGATTGATCTCAAGTCGGTTTTACGAGGTCGACCGCGACGAACACCGCCACCCACAATTACACTCTCAGCCGACGATGTAGGCACTGAACCAAATTGGCCAACTTCTGCACCAGAGTCGGCACCATGCTCACTGGCAGTCTTTCGACGTGGTCGTTTCTTGGCAGTGGTTTGTGACTCTTCGGATCGATGCGCAAGTATCACAGAGTTTAATTCCATCGACCCTACAGATGATGTCGAAGCTGTGGATACTGCGAGTCTGGTTTGCTTCGTTTGCTTGGCAGCTGTCTCATTGCGCACTCGCACTCGAATACCACGCTCTGCCAACATGCGCGACAAATCACTGGCTGGCATCATTCCGGGGAATTTCTTTGCCGCATAAACCGTAAATGGATTCGACACAACCGAGCCGCGATATTCAACTTGACAGCCACCGTAGCCGTCAGAAATGGTTTCAAAGAGACTGAATCGCAGTCGATAGTGGCCTTCGAGACGAACTGACAAACTTGGAAACGCGAATATTAACCGCTCGTTCGCCAAATGATCATTTGAAGCTGTTAACGAAGACGGTATATCTGCTACTGCTGTTGTTGTTACTGCTGCTACTGTTGTAGTTGAGAGTGGTTGAAGACGAAGAACGTTCATGGATGCAACCGTGGTGCCAGACAGTGCTTCGATTCCAAATGTGCAACTGTGCTTTGCTCTTGATTGCTGTAGCTGCTGAGTCGACTCTAATGATGATGATGATGATGATGATGATGATGATGCTACTACTGAGTCGAGATGAGAACCGTTTGATGATGGCACATCGTCCAGGCTAGCTGGAGTTAGCTTTGGTGTCCATGAGAACATGACTTCACGCTCATCCCCAACTAGTGCCAATACTTCTACTTTCTCACTATCACCGCCACTCTGCTGCAAAGCTTCTGCGCCGTCGTAATCCAAATGCGCAGTCGATGCCGTAATAAGAGTTGCAGTCATGTACAATCGATACACATTTGCCAGAGTTGATGCAGGAATTGACGATGCAACGAGTTCGATCACTGGAGCTGGGTCAATTGGACGGTGATCCACGGCATCCATCACACTGGCGACACGAGATCGAATTGGATGTTGAATGACTCGCATTTCGTATCGAGCTGATGATGGAGATGGTTGTGGTGGTAAGTGTTGTGCTGACTGCAGCGATGGTGGTGGCGGCGGCAGTTGTGGCAGTTGTGGCAGTGGCGGAGGCACCTTAAGGGCAGCAGATGCCAAAATACTATCCGCAATCAGTGGTAATTGTTGAGGTTGTTGTTGCGACTGCTGTGACTGTAGCAATATGCTTAATGGCATTAGAGACTGTGCTGTTGGCTGTGTCGACCTCTGTTGCTGGAATGGGCGATGGCTTGGTACAGCCAGCACCTGTTGCGGTGTATGAATAATGTACGGTTGATCCGGTAACAGTGGTGGCTCTGTATTATAGTTAACTGCTGCTGTATTTGTTGCAGCTGTAGTAATATTAGCACTGCCGCTTAAACTGTTTAATATCGAAGAGGTGATATTCAAGTCAAGCAATTGTGAGTTCAAAAGCGAGGCATTGGCCGAACTGAGAGTGACTGGAGACAAAACTGAACTGAATGCAGGTTGAAGCTGTTGCTGCAGAGGATGTGTAGAAAATTGCACATTCTGTATAGATGCCAGAGGATAAACACCATTCACCAGAGTACTAGATGGAAGGTTGAATGGGAACACTGAAGAGGCAGGAGCTGAGGGAACTTCAGCCGCTGATAGACTGCTGGTTTGCTGAAGCTGGGCTCGTGAAGATGGCAATGTGTTCTCGAGCATTGGTGTTAAAAAGCGGATTACATCCTCCATGACCTGTGGGTTGATGTCCTCGATAATCTCACCCAAGTCAGTGCAAACCTGCTCATTGCTACAGCTGCTGTTGGTGTCTCTGCCATTGCCACTGCCACTGCTACCAATGCTGCTGCTGAATGAACTGCTGGAGCTGTAATTCATCTTTTTTGTGTGATAAATGTGATATAGAAGCAACCAATGGAACAAACAGCGGGGAATAATGCGACAGAGTGACGCAAAAGGAGGAGATGAGTTGAGAATGCGACGTGGAAGAGGCTGTTATTAAGAAAAATGTTTGTTCAGGAGGAAGTCAGGAATGTCGAATTAATATAATGGTATCGGAGTTATTTTTTTTCAACAGCTGTAAAAGCTCAATTAATATGCGTTTGATTGATAAAGCAGGCAATTGGGATGCTCACATAGAAGTCTAACGACAATAAACGCAGCACTTCAAACCATTATCCAACAACTTGGCAACTGGTATCTTGAAACACAACAGCTTAATCATACACTCGTTCACACTCTATTACAAAAGAAAAAACAGCAATTCTCCGACACTATTTCCGAGATTTGCGGAATAGGATTGGGGTAACTCAGCTACAACAAATATTTCTGTATACCTGGAACTAGAAGCTTGATAGCCTATAAAGTGACTCGGTATACACTCGGGTAATTTTTGTTTTTTTTGTTTTGCCAAGATGCTCCGCTTTGTCACCAACACTTTTTGCGCTTTCAAACACACACAAACACACGCAAATGGATATCAGCAAGTTACTCAACCCCCTACAGCAGCAGCAACAACAACAGCAGCAGCCGTTGAAACGGCCTAGACGCGATTCTGTCATCGATCCAGTGCTATTCAACCCCGAGTCCTGGCTCCCATACGAGATTATCGGTTATATCATTCTGTTTGTCGACCGACCATTCCGGAAAGAACTTCGCCTAGTGTCTCGAGCATGGTACACTGCATATATGAGATACCATCGCTGCTCCCATCTGATATTTGGCCGCAACTACAAGTCTACAAATTTCACATTAACAGGTGCACTCGATGCGATGCGCAGCAATGGTCGAAACTTGCGTGAAATGGGTGTGATAACGACATTCTTCAAGGAGTTGATGGAGATTGAGCCCAACATTGGTGATTTTGTTCCAAATGTAACTTCGTTGACTATTATCCTGGCTGGCGATATGCCAAGTTCTCAGCTATTGGGTGACATTGTGGCCAAAATGAACAATCTACGCAGTTTATATCCTGTAGAATATAATGCTGGCTTGACAGACGAACACTTTTTGGAAGAACTGGACAAGGCACTAGTGGGAAAGAAGATGTTTTTCGGGCTTGATTTTCAAAACGTCCATGTGACAAACATGGATCACTTCCCTGGTCCAAACTTGCGCGAAATTGCTCCCCAGATATCGATTCTTGGCATCCCGATGTCGACAATAAACGCAGAGAATGTTTCGTCGAAGTTCGCGCTATTTTGCAATGTGCGCGAGTTGGGATTGTCAAATATCTCGAGCATGGAGGTGTTGTTGGCGGTGGCGAATCTGCTATGTGAACCAAAGAGCATGCCACAGCTTCAGCTATTGACGCTAATTGCCGGATTTGACATTACACGCACAGCACCAATCCAAGATTCAGAAACTGGGCAAGATGTCCGTGCGTACATTTTGATTGATCGCATTTGCAGTATACGTCGTCCAAAACATACGCTACATATCAACATTGGCTTCACGCTTGGCGCATGTTCATCCGGCAACCCTGAGCTGATCGAGATTGAACGCAAGTTCTTGATTGATTTGGGCAAAAGACATTCTGAAGTATTGCATGGATTTGATATCACTCACTTCCTGCCCACCTCCGATTACGACCCACTGAGCACGTTGTTCTACGAGTCTGCACCGCGTTTCCCAGCACTCGCAGATTTAAATCTGCATCTGCCACCGACTACGCAGAACAAGCAGCGTCTGATTGATGCAATGAACAATCCGTTCCTGTTGCCGCGATTGGGCATGGCACAGTGGTGGGTTAGCGACGATGCTGATGGAGATTTTGTGAAAGGTTTCAATCCACTCGACCCATCTCGTGGTGTTTACTTTGTGGTGATTGAAGATCGATTGGCAGACCAGCATCAACAGGCGGTAGAAATGGGCGAGAGCATCCCATCCATATTTGAGTCAGAAGAAGTCGACCAGTAATTATTTAATAAGCTTTAATTTTGATTTATTCCATTGTAATCTATTTTAACTTCCTTATGTAACACATTTTTTGGATGACCGACCTGGAATCCTTAATGAAGCAGAAGAACATCGTATTTGAAAGCGAGGATAACTATTAAGCAGCTCGCTCGAGGTCTGTAGAGAAGTGGTAGTTGATGAGATGCCACTTTGACTATATCTATGAGTGTCTGACTTTGGCTGACAGTCTTCTTGCTGTCTTGTGTCCTGGTTACATTCATAGTATTAAAAAGAAATGATTAATTGATACTAAAACAGAGTTAAAATGAGTAATCATGTGATATTAGAGAGTAGGCGGTTTGGATTAATAAATTGTGAGAAGTGACGCACAGCTCTCTCCTGGTTAATGGACTTCGTGCTAATCACTATAATCGCTCAGCACCAATTCATCACCATCATCGTCACCGTCATATTCGCTAACATATTGACTCTTCGAATTAACTGAATTGGCACTGGTGATATCTGTGTTTAACCGAGTAAGGAGAAAACTCGAGGTTTGTGCTTTTCCAAAAAGTAATCGCAGTACAAGTGCAGGAACTGTCAATAGCTGTTCACCTCTATGCTTTTTGTACTGATGTTCATTTCTTGACGGTTTTGTGTAACCACAGTACCCACAGTCGGATGTAATACACAACCAACCTTGAACAATGTCTGGATGTTGCGGTTGTTTTGGTCGACTGATTGCGGATGCAAGATGCGGATTGCTGGTGTGCTGATTAATATTGGGATCAGCACTTGCATTTACTGCACTTTCCGGTAGAATCAAACTATTAACCGAAGTCTCATCATATCCATGTTTCTCCTGCAAGTGTGTAAGTAAGCAATCTGGCACCAATTTACATTCGTGACAAATGAACAGCCCAGCAGTATTGTGATAGCCACATCTAGTACCACTAACATAAAAGTCATCCACCTTTAAATACTGTATGGTAAGCTGTCTCCTCTTGATAATTTGATGTTGGTTCTGATCATCGTCTTCACAATTTGCGCGCTTATATTTCAATGATGTGACATGATTATATAGAATATGCACACGAGTAACCTCAACTGTTTTCCATGTTGTTTCACAATCTGGAATTGGACACGGCCATCGATCATATACAGACTGACGAGTAAGAGTGTAAGTTGCACCACGTACATTTATCACAGTTTCACATTTGTGTTCGCGCCGATGTGCACTAAGTAATTTAGGTGAGTTGAAGAAAAGCTCGCAGTCTGGATATTCACACTTCCACTGCCGCTTTTGATTGGATGCCTCTGTGATCTCATTCTGGTCGGCAACATCTCCATTCTCATCTTGAGTGTTCAATCCACTGTAACTGTAGTCGAGTCTGTGTTGGTTCATTCTGCTACTACTGTTCGTTACAACGCCACTTGCTTTATCAATGCGACAAATGAGAAAGTATGTAGTGTGTGTTTTCGATATACAAAGTCGTAACACTAGTGCTGGAACTGTTGTTATTTGTTCACCACGATGAAAATACCTTTTGTGATCACCCTTTTTCTGGCCTGAGTCGCCACAATATCCACAATTAGATACAACACACAACCAACCTCTAACAATATCCTGATGCTGCAGCTGGTATGGCTGGTTAATTGATGATGCGAGATGTGGGTTGCTGGTATGCTGGTTGATATTAGGATCAGCATTTGAATTAATCCTTGCACTTTCCGGCAGAGCAGAGTTGTCAATCGACTTCTCACTATATCCATGTTTCTGTTGCAAGTGAGTTAGCAGACATTCTGGTACCAATCGACATTCGTAACAAATGAACACTCCAATAGTATTAAGAAAACCACAGCGAATGTCATTCACATAAAATTCATCCACATCAATGAAATAATATTTGTACCGAGCCTTTTGCTTTGGAGGAGGTTGCTCATGTTGTTGCTGCTTGGTAGTATTACTATGACATCTTCGTATATAACTACGTAAAGAATGAACTATTTTGGCTGTTGATGTACAATCCGGAATAGGACATGGCCATCGATCACATAACGACTGTCGAGTAAGAATGTAAGTGCCTCCATACATATTGAAGTCTACTTGGAGTCTGTGCTCACGTCGATGCATTCTCAGACTGCTGGAGGAATTGAAACTAAGACCACATCCAGTATACTCGCAGACCCACTTTCGCTGGTTCTTGAGAGTTATTGTGAACTGGTGCTGGTCGATGTCGTCATTGTCACTGTCATCACAGTCTTCGGATTTGATGTCATCTTCTTCATTGTCAGCCTCTGTGTCAGACTCGACTTTGGTGTCAATGTCTGAAGTGTGTTGTTCGAGTTTGATATCACCTGTTGAGAGACTCGGTTCGAGCTTGACTTGCACGTCGTTGACTGCTGCTGCTGTTGGCTCTGTCTTGATCTTGACGGTCGACATGGCTGGCTGCTGGCTGTTGGGTAGATCGTCTGTTCCGTTCTGCTCTGTTGTTGCTGTTGTTGTTGGTAGTGGTCAATCTTCAGTTGAGTAGTTGAGAGCAGAGAGAACAAGCCAGTCACTTCGAACAAACGCGAATAAAATCGACAAATCGACTCCATCTATTCACACTGTATATCAGCTGGTTGCACGTTTACTGTCAATGAGGCAGAACTGCGTGGTCAAGCGAGACATGTCAAGTTGAAGACACGGCAATCCTGTTAGTCACGAAACGACTCACATCAAGTATATTCTGCTCCTTCGTCCTCCATTTTCTGTCAACAATGTCATCTGTGTGTAACTGTGATGTAAAATAAACTTGACTATCAAAAATGGACAATACAGAGAGCGTTTAAGAATGGATTGGTTCGACGGAGGGAGAGAATATCTAAAGTTGCGA
The DNA here is from genome assembly GCA_025201865.1 of Ramicandelaber brevisporus. Classification (NCBI taxonomy): domain Eukaryota; kingdom Fungi; phylum Kickxellomycota; order Ramicandelaberales; family Ramicandelaberaceae; genus Ramicandelaber; species Ramicandelaber brevisporus. The sequence goes on along the minus strand of MU602772.1, from coordinate 33,647 downwards.
CAATGGCGATTTAGGTTCTAATGGAATGCCCAGTTGCGTCAGTATATTCATCGGGTTGACACTCGTCTCAAGCACATCGAGAGCCTCTTTTGTTTTCACCAAGATCATGCCCGCATATCCAACCGAGTTGATGCCAATTGTCGTGAGCTGAACCTCGTTTGAAGTGGTATTAGTGGATGGCAAAGTAAACTCAGATGAGCTCCGTGGGACCAGCATCATGAAATCAGCTGTCATGACAAAGTTGTAGGACTGAGTCGAAAGTGGGTCCACAGCTCGCTGCATTGCTTCATCTACTGAGATCAGCGGTGCTTCAACTAATGAGCTCGAGGCTGCAGTCGATGAGCCGAACGCCGCTTCGAGTAGATGCTTGTATGACGTGGCTAGCCTCGTCGCTGTACTACTTAGCTCATCCCCACTTGTGGAATGTTCACCAGATAAATCACCAATTTCGTCTGTATTTACAGTGGATGTCCTCAGTGAGTTGATTACCGACCTCAGCCACGGTGTCATTACTAAATAGTGAGTGAATGGAAGCTCGCTTGACTGTACAACATCGTTTGCAATCTCAATCATTCTTCTGTTTACAATAGCCTCAGCAATCGGTGGCCAAGTTTCGTGCCCATTATGTCCATTTTCTCTTGGTAGCATCTGAACGTGCTTGTGAGGCTGACTTGCGCCAGAGCTTGGTCCACTGTTATAAAATACGACATATTCCCTCAATGAGCTCGCCAGCACTCGCAGCAGAGCTGTAAAATCGCCATCATTCAATGGAAGACCTTGCTCCTCATACTCAGCCGTCGTCACCAGCAGATGATGTGGCGAGACACAGAACTTGTTCAGTAGCAAATTGTGCCGCGGCTGAAGCGACATTGACACAACCAAGCTGCGCTCTGGAGGTAAGAACGGATTGAACACTTTTGGTTTTGACTGCGGTTTCTGTTCCTTCACGGCATCGGTGAGAGTGTTGGCGAGAGTTGGCTTGCGCGCCAAACTGGGTGCAAACGAGACATCAAAGAGAACGGAGCCAGCATGGATTCTGTGCGTCGTTTTGGCTATCGAGATCAGCGACCCACTTGCTTTGGCAGCATCGAAGATCCGCGAGATCTTGCCATCCAGGACGCTCGTTTTCATCTCCAGTGACCGACAAGTGTGCGGGAGCAGGAGGAGAGACGCTGTAACAGTGGTGTGGTGTGGTGTGGTGAGTGGACCTGGTGGTGTGAGACTGCACAATCTGGAGAAAGTGGAGAAGAAAAAAAAAAGAGACAAAACAACGAGATGTAAGGTTCGTCGTGGTCATCGCTGCAGAGAAAGCGGAGTTGGATGATGTATTCAGAGGTGGAGGCTGTCCAGTTGTTGTTTGTTGCACACATTTCCGCTCTGTTGCTGCTACTACTACTACTCCTACGAATGCAAGGTGTGCATATCGCCGACTACTGCTAACTAGCACTTTGAACTGCATCGACAACGCTCTTCTCTTTTTCCTATTGCTACTGTCTTTCAAATTGACCATCGTGCGTCTCTCACTTTGTACCTGCAGCTTATACTTTACGCCTCATTGCTCAGTGCAATTGTTTCAATTGAGTGCGTGCATACGTGTGTGAGTGAGTGAGCGAGTGTCCATAGTATTTGCTTCCTTTTCAAGCCGTGTTTTTTGAGTGTTAAGCCGTGTCGCGAAACTTCTTTGGCTGCGTCGTCTCTTCTTCTATTACACCCCTCCCACTACGAGTACTTTCTTTCCTCATCGCCATTCCCTATACGGACTAACTAACACAGCAGTAACAGAGGAAGAACCAGTAACAGCAGCAGCTACAGGTCGACAAAGTATGGACAACGCCAGTATTGAACAAGCCGTTCAGTTGTGCAAGCAGCTCTACAATCCCACTTCGCCTCAAGAAGCCGCGATCGCAGAGTTGCGCTTGAACCAGCTGTTTCCATCATATTCAGCAGCAACCTCATCATCGAAACTCGACTCTTCCGCAGCAATTCAACAACAGCAGCGGCAGCAGCAGCAGAATGATTTGCCCAGTCCTCAAATAACTGTTCAGAGACTTGAGCAATTGATTCGCATAGTTGCAACGGAGGCATCGACTGCTCAATCTGGGGTTGATTCTCCTTTTCAATATGCTCTGTTGTTTGCACTGGATAGGCTGCGCACTGTGATTTTGACTAGCTTGACTTTGTTCACTCCAGAAGAACAGCTCAACACGTGGCAGTTTATGCTGCAGTTCTGCTCCAGCTCACCCAATATGCCACACTATGCAATCCAATCCACGGGACGTATTTTGGCAGACATATGCAAGATCTCATGGTTTGAGGTTAAAGACATTCACAATGTAACTAGCATGGCTGAAGAAATGGGTAGAATCAGCAGCAATCATCATCTGTTTGTTTTGCAGCTATTGGCTCCTTTTATCAATGAAGTTGTTTTAATGCTGCCTCCTCGGTATGCTCCAAAGCAGCGCAAGATGGCAACCGCCTTCCGTGAAAACCAGCTATTGAAGTTGGTGGAATTTGGCTGTCGCTCACTTAAAGCCGCAATGAGTGGAACGCAGATTGAACAGTCTTTAGACTCTGCTACATCTACTCAGCCAACTGCCAACATCTTCACAGGTGCGTCATCAATAATGGCGTCTGTTCGTCCATTGGATGTTGGTCGCCGCATGGTTAGTGCCTCACTTGAACTGCTTAAGGCATGCTTTGGATATGACTTCCTTGGATTGAATCCAGATGAGTCTGGAGATGAAGGGACTGCGCTGCATTTCCCCAAAGAATGGAAGGGACTTGTTCAGACTGATGACTTTATTACATTGTTTGCGGATGGATATATCAGTGCAGGACCTCCTCTCTCCACTGAATTTGCTCATGTATTGGGTCAAATTGCAAGCATTCGTCGCACCTTCTTTGATGAAGACTTCCGCACCAAGCACTATTTGAAGATATTAACATGGCTGACAAAGGTGTTTAGTGAGGGTGTTTGGCTAGACGACCAATCCTGCTACCATGAAGTTGTACGTGTTGTGGCCAGACTACGTGCTCATTACACATTCTCAGACATTGAGGACAAGCCAGAGTATGCTGCATTTTTGGAGGCATTTGGCAGACTATCAGTGCGCAGCATGTCACTATGGAGTTGGTCTCCACAGACTCTGCTGTATCATCTCAAGTTTTGGTCAATTGTGTGTGGAACTCGTTCATTGCCTCAAAGTATTGCCCCAATCATTAAGCGCACTTCTGAAGCGCTCTTTAATCGCTACGTGTCTGAAATGCTAAACACTGTTCCTGGATATGTCGACGGTAGCAGTGGCGGTAAATCTGGTGGAGATGATGCTATGGACGGTGATTTGGAAGATGGATCCGATGGAGAAGATTATCCTTTGCTGGGTGAAGAGGCTCTCCTCGATCAATTGCACATGATTGGACAGATTGCTCGATGCGCAGCTGCTCTCAATGGCAATGCTATCCTCAATCTGCTAAATGAGACGATTAATTTGTATCACAATGCAGTTGTTCAGGGTGTATCTGATCCAAATCCACGCATCGTTGAAGAGCGTTTAGCCTGGGTTATCTACATTGCATCTGCTTACTTGTTTAATCGTGCGCCGTATAATGTGACTGAAGAAGAGGATGCGATGGATGCAAAAATGATTGTAAAAGTGTTTGAGTTGCAGAATCTGGTTGGCCAGAGAGTGGCTGTGTTTGGAACACCTGGCTTGGAACACTTGGAGTTAGCTTCATTGCAGTTCTTTAATCAAGTTAGATTGACTTACTTGGGAGATCATGTATCGCGCTCTTCTAAAATGTACAAGCACCTGGCTGAAGATGCTCCTGGTCTCAATAGTGTTCAATCAATCTACAATACTATCCTTACCTTTATTATCAACAGTCTATTCCGCTGGCCGCCAGGCTCTCGTCTCGTATCAAACACTCTTTCCATCTTTGATGGTCTCACCATTGGCTTTGGCACATTGCGCCAGGTGGCTCCTCTCGACCAAACCAAGCTTCTACTCCAGAACCACTCTGACCCGCAAATTCTGTTCCTCAACTCATCCATCAAAAACAAGGATCGTCTCCGCTACTACGCTGCACTCACCCGTTGTCTGTTCAATGAAGAGCCGTCCAACGAAGTGTTCGACTCATTCGTGGCGCCATTCGATCGCGAGCTTTGCCTTCTTGCCGAAATGTCTGATGCAGAGTTTGCCCAGCAGTCTGTAGCCATTCGTCTCATCAATATCTTCCGCAGTCTCCGTGGTGTGCTGATTTACATGCTCAGCAAGCGCGGCTTTGTCATGTTCTTTGAATGGTTCTTCACCACATACTCTCCTGTTATCTTCCGTGCAATGTCTGCCTGGGCTGCCAATCCTCAAGTGGCCACAAGCATCCTCAAGTACGTTTCTGAGTTTATGCAGAACCGCTCGCAGCGACTTGCATTTGATGTTGCTTCTGCCAATGGCATTCTCATGTTCCGCGAAGCATCAAAGTACATTTGGATCTATGGCCAATATGTGCAGTCGCCAGAATCCATGGCACGCTTGAATGCCAACGCAGCCGCCGTTGCCCAGGCTGCAAACCAAGCTGCACACGCTCTACCATCCTCATCTTCCTCTTCTGGAGTCGCTGCCGGCGGTGGTAGCAACCGTAGCAGTAGTTCTGGCACCAAATCTGCCGACGGTGACATTTACGTGCGCTACTACAAGCCAATGTACGTTTGCATGGAGATTCTTCAGCGTGCTCTGAATGGCCGCTACGTTGCCTTTGGTGTGTTCCCGCTGTATGGCGATGATACTCTCGACCGCTCATTCAGCACTGCTCTGGCCATGGTCAGCACCATCCCTACAGCAGAGCTGCTTGCGTATCCGAAGGTGTGCCGTGCCGCCTTTAACCTTCTGGAAGCAGCCACCACCGAGAGTATGCTGTCAGTGCTATCGATTGACACTCAGACATACACCACCATCCTGACTGCTTGCATCGAAGGTATCCGTCTCGGTGGCGCTCATTCTGCAATGGCGCACATATTCAATGTCAACACCAGTACCTCTGCTTGCACTGTTCTTGACCATTTGGCCACCTACATGATCAATCGCCAGCATGCCATTCAGCGCCAGCAGCGACACGCCTCATCCACCTCTCCAGCATCCGTGACCTCACCTATCATTGGAAGCCGCATCTCCTCCAGCCCTGCCAGCAACTCTCTTTTGGACTGCGCCAAGGCTCGCCCAGACTTGCTTCGTCGCGCACTGTGCACCATCATTGACTACGCATTCTTTGAGGAGAACTTTACTGAATGGCACATGGGCCGCACCATGTTTGCCCTGCTCATTCTCTTCAACAATGAGCAGTGTGGACAGCTCTACATGCAGCGCATTATCGAGGCACAGCTGCCGTCTCGTCGCGACTTGGCATCCAAGACGATTGGCTTGCTGTTCAAGGACATCAATGTGCCAGCGCTGACCAGCCCTAATCGCGAGAAGTTCCAGTCCAACTTTTCGGCATTCCGTCGGGAGCTGGATGCTCAGGGCTTGGTGCTCAGTCCACCGTTATCAAGCGTTGCAGATGGAATTGTTGCGGGTATTAGCGCGAGTGATGCACCACCAATGCTTCAGAACTCAATGTCGTTTGTTGCTTAAAAACACATACACATTCACTCATCAACTCAATCTAACTTTAAGTGACTTTCTTAGTTTAAATATATATTGCGCAGTTCAGATCCCTTTAAACAAAAAAGAAAGTAATAATAAAGGAAGCAACAACAAGAACAAGAACTATGTCAAGACATTAAAGCTCATCGTGAGTTTGTCCACTGAGAGTATCAATGGGCACATCAGTGGGCAAATCAAAGTAAGAAGCAATGAACGCTCTTGTGATTAGTGCGAAATCATGCACAATTTTGTAATCGATTGCCTTGGCATCGTCCTTCAGTGTGTGCCATACTTGTGGGAATGGAACCGTGATCAAATGCAGAGCATTTACACCGCGCTCTACAAATGGTCGGTGGTCGTCATCCACCATGCCAAGCATCGACAAATCACCAGGCCAGAAGTATTGCTTGTATTTGGGCCGTTTGAGCAAGTTCAACTTGGACAATCGAGATTCGAGCTCAGCCAGGCGGTCAAACAGCGATGTTGTCGACTGCTGCATCGCGCTGATGGCAGGGAACGGGTTTGAAGCGCCAATCAAATCCAACAGAACCAACAAGTCAATGCGCTTGATACCATTCAGAGTAGTAGAGTCAACCACGCACGAGATTGGTCCATCGCCCTGTGAGAGAATGCTGCGGCCAGAACCGCGATTGCAGCCTGGCAGAGTCACTGTGGAATTCGTCCACAATTCCGCCAGATTTCGTGAGCCATAGAGCGAATCCGTGGCAGTCCAGTCCTTGAACGCCTCTTCGCCATCAAAGAACACCAGCTGTAAGCTAGTATCGTCCCAATAAGCCGAATCCTCCATCGCCTCTTTCGTTTTAACACCATCGCACGCCGAACTAAACTTTGCTGCAGCCTCCAATCTCGCTTCGCTTGGCAGTTTCAGCAACTCTGTCACTGCGTTCGCCTGTCCTTTGAGCGCATCGTCGAGTGCTGTTACCGCATCTAAGATAATGGCTACCGGCACAGCCGAATCGGTTGCTCCCAAAAACTTGTTCTCATCTGGCGGTGCAAAATACTTGGAGTCATAGTGTGCTGCCAGAATCACTCTCCGCGCAGCATGCGGATTCTTCGTTGCGACTATATTAGCCATAGGCACGATGCCGTACGGCGTGGTCGCATTGAATTCGTCAAGCTCTACATGCCAATCCAATGCACGCAGATAGGAGACAATGTAGGAACGAACTTGGAGATTGCCAGATGTGCCAGATACACGGGGAATCAGGATGTTTTTGATGAGGGTCTGTAAGCGTGAGCTGGAGTGCTTTGAAGCGAGCGATTGAAGGTGGGAATCCGTCAGAGCAGAGGCGAGAGTCGACTGACTCGCTTGGCAGGAAGGAATGCAGCTCAAGATAATGAGTAGTGCCAGTGGCAACAAAACGAGCGTAGCAGGGAAGAAGGACGTCGAACGCCTTCCAAGCAAGCCAGATCGAGCCATCTTTTGTGAGATCGTTAGAGAGCCGCTCTTGTTCGCACTCTAATCGGTCGGTAGCTTCTCAAGAAAAGAAAAGAGAAAAAGAGTAAAACAGTTTGGTCTAATCTGCTGGCAAGCGAGAGAGAACGAGAGCAAGCTGATGAGAGAGAGAATAACAAAAAGAAAAGGCAAAATAAAATTAGGGTTGTTGACGTATGTTTGTTTGTTCGTGTGCCACCTCCTTTCTGACACCTAGACACTTCCAATGACACAGAACCATTACAGTTTGAGGTTCTACTGCTCTCCGTATGCAATGGTGACTCCAGTACAGAGCATGATGTCCACCGAATAGGTCACGTGCTCCTACTATCTGAGAGAGTAGAACTACTCGATGATCCACTCTACACTGATCAGCCATGGTACGTCCCTGGCTGTCCACCTGCCTACTACATGCTAATCTGTGTGAAATTGATCTACTCTTGCTCTATTGTCTTGTATTGGTTTTGCTACCAACCTGGGTGACCTCGTGTTTATCTAACTTGCGCCACATGGACCTTCAGTCTCGTGGCTCCCAGTCATATTTTTTTCTCGCCCCCACACACACCGTTTTTTTCTTTTCAAAACTTTTTGTTGTTGTCTTTCTGTTGTTGCCGTTGTCGCTGTTGTTGTTGTTGTCTTTTTCAGCTCGCAACGTCAGAAACGGCTGATTTCAACTTTGCCTTCCCACACACTCTCCTCCCCGGCACTCTTCGACATAGCCGCTTGTTTCATATATCATAGATAGATAGATAAGCAAGCCTGTTTTTCATACATACCTGCCTTGTTCTTCTTTAGCGTCCTTAGCGCCTTTACCTCTTTGCCTTTCTTCAACAAAAATAAACTGCTTCGTTTCCCTTGCCAGTCGAGATGCCGGTTCAAGACTTTACGCTGGCAGCGAAACCACCCAAGGTGTCATACTCGTCTCTAGATTCAGCTTCGCCTCATTTCTTTGAGTTTAGTGGCGGCGGTCCAGATGGAATGGACTGTATTCAACAGCAGCACCAGCACAGTGGCGGAATGATGATGCATTCTTCCTTTGCATCAGCCATCTCGGCAGCTGCAAGCAGTGCGCTTGCAACGCCTTCTGGGATAACCACTGCGTCTCGGGGACCTTCCCCCGCCATGTCAATTGGTGGCGGTGTCGGCGGCGGCGCCAGCACCGCTGCAACTGATACATCCTCTGAGGCTGGACACAGCACGAATCCATTCGACCCGATGGCGAATATGGTGAATGCAGATAACGACATTGCAGCAGTTGTGGCTGCACAGTCCTCATCGACTGATGCAGCAATAGCAGCAGCAGCAGCAGCAGTCAAATCAATGTCAGTTGGCACTAACAGTGTTCTCCATACTGGACGCCGCAAACACATTATTGGAGTTTGCGCAATGGATAAAAAGTCACGGTCAAAACCAATGTCCAATATTTTGAATGCACTGATTAAGCTGGGCGATTACGAGGCAATAATCTTTGGAGAGAAGGTGATTATCGATGAGCCCGTTGAAAGATGGCCGAGATGCGATGTGTTGATTGCATTCTTTTCAAATGGATTCCCACTTGATAAGGCTATCGAATACGTCAGATTGAGACAGCCATTCTGCGTAAACAACCTGTCAATGCAAAAGGTGCTTTGGGATCGAAGATTGGTAATGAGTGTGCTGGATGCATTGGGAGTACAGACGCCGAGAAGATTGATAGCTAGCCGAGATGGTGGACCGAAAGTATCAATGGAGGTTAGTGACTTCATATTCAATAGAACTGGTCATCGAATTGGAATATTGACCGATGAAGAGAATAATAGATGCTCCAACTGTGGCCATTTGCATGGCTATGTTAAAATCAGTCATCTCCAGCACCAGCAGCAGAATCCACATGCTCATCTAACTCAATCTCATCCATCTCTCTTATCGCAGCACGCACACAGTGCACTCACAAACGCAGCAGCCACAAAGCACGCCAATGACCTGCTCTATTGCTGCCTGCACCAGCGCAAACACTCAGCAGCATCGTCCGCTGACATGACTGGCTTGACAGCAGTCACTCCCTCAACACCTCACACTCCTCGCACTCCTCGCACTCCGCAGACTCCCGGTAGCGAAGACGTCCCCTCTGTCTGTGCTCCGTTGTCTCCCATGCGCAGTTCCACTGCTACTGCTGTTGGTCATGCGGAACTTGGTACTCGCATTCGGGGACACAGTGGGACAGCTGCTTTGGGTCATTCGACCGGTTTAGTAACTGAATCGGGAGTCAAGGCTGCTGTTCCTGTTCCTGTTCCTGTTCCTGCCTCTGTTCCTGTCGGTTCGTCCTCTTTGTTCAGCTCCGCCACTCACAACAACTCGAGTTCAAATTCCAACTCACTTTCAAAGACGACTGTGTCACAAGTTGCCTCGTCTGCCTCAATGCCGAATACCGCACACACTACTCAATCAGAGCACACAGACTCCACAGCCATGGCTCCAACAACCTCCTCGGTAACTGCTCCAACTGCACCAGCTGTTGCAACTGCCGTACCTGCTCAACTCATTCTGCCCGCCTCGTACGCGCCAAGCACAGCAGCACGTCATCAGTCCAACCCGTACCCACTGTGGAATGGTAACCAGAATGTAACTGGTGTTGCTGCTGCCACTACTGCTGCTACCACTGCTGCAGAGTGCTTCCCCTCCACTGCCAAGCGAGGCAGTATGTGTGAGTCCTCAACTTCCGCTAGCACTTTAGCCCACAACAGCAACAACAACAACGCACGTGGCACTCAGACTCCACCTGCTGGCTGGCCCTCTTGTGGTATGCCGACCGTTTGTGTCTGCAGCATCTGTGGCAATAGCACTTGCTGTCGCTCACCTTCCCATGGCGACTCAGCTGCTGCCATTCCCCACCAGCAGCATCCACCTCTGCCACCTCTGATTCGCTATTCAAGCACCAGTCGTCTCAGTAGCTTAATGATCCCACCATCTTCGTCCACCATGCCATCGATTTGTGCGGACCATTTCACACCACAGCCTCCCTCTGTTGTACGCATGCTGGATGAAGACACGGTTGAGATTGACGGTCAGATTATTCGCAAGCCATTTGTCGAGAAGCCGGTCAATGGAGATGACCACAACATCTACATTTACTACTCGTCCGAACAAGGAGGTGGAGTTCGCAAACTATTCCGCAAAGTGGCCAACAAATCAAGCGAATTCTTCCCTGATTTGTGGGAGATTCGTACAGATGGATCGTACTTGTATGAAGAGTTTGTTGATGTTGAGAATTCAGAAGATGTCAAAGTGTACACTGTCGGCCAGGATTATGCGCATTCTGAGACTCGTAAATCGCCTGTGGTTGATGGAGTTGTCAAGCGTAACGCGGATGGTAAAGAAGTGCGCTATGCTGCAGAATTGTCACCGATAGAGCGTGCCAATGCGCTGCGGATTGCTCAGGCATTTGGACAGCAGGTGTGTGGATTGGATATGCTGCGTACAGAAGATGATGGAATCAATGGACGGCGTTCACTTGTAATTGATGTCAATGGATGGTCATTTGTTAAAGGCAGCTCTGATTACTACGAGAGATGTGCTCAGATTCTGCATGCAATGTTCTTGGATGCTGTTCAGCGCCAGATGCGCTCCATGTTTGTGTGGCGCGAGCCATCGTATGAGAATCCGTGGGTCCTCAAGGGCTTTGTGTCTGTATTCAGACACGCAGATCGCACTCCAAAGCAGAAGCTCAAGTTTGGATTCATGAGTCCGCCGTTTGTAGAGCTGCTGGGCACTGCTCGCGAAGAAATCATCTTACGCGACCATCGTGACTTGGAACGAGTCCAGCGTGCTGCAAACTTGGCATTGGCTAACGGACTGGAGAACAAGCGAGAGATTGAACTGCTGCTGGCTGTGCTGGGACGCAAAATTGATATGGCTGGCACAAAGGTGCAGCTGAAGCCGAGCTTTGAGAAGCCGCACAAACTGACTGGCGCTCCAGGCAAGCTGCGCAAACTACAGCTGATTCTCAAATGGGGTGGTGAATGCACGCATGCCGGTATCCATCAAACCAAGGACTTGGCTGAGAACATGCACAAGGACCTGGCTATATTGAACCGCCAGTTGCTGCGCGATGTGCGTGTTTACAGCGGCTCTGAGCGTCGTATTGTGGCTACAGCTGAGGCATTTTGCGAGAAGCTGTTTGGATTCTCAAGAGTTCCATCTGGCTGCATCGCCATTCGTAAAGACATGCTGGATGATAGCAACGCAGCCAAGGACCAAATGGATGCGGTCAAGCAGCGTCTCAAGGCTGCATTTGAAGAGGGGTGTGGTATTGATCCATCAACATTTACAACGCCATCTCTCACTGTTGGAGACATCGACTTGAACAGCAGCAGTGGAGGTGAATTTGATGAGGGAATGGTTCCACTCACACCGGCTGCATCGAGCATATCATCCGAGTCAGTTCCACCGTCCGAAGTGGCCACTATTGTTCGTGAAATGCCTGCTGAAATGGCTCGTGATCCACTTCAATTTGTGCGCGAGATTTACTTCCTGCTTCGTGAATTGTGCCGTACAATGAAGGGCAACTTTGAGCGACTGGGCTCTGACGGCATTGCGTCGCTCCAAGAAGTGTGGTGTTGCGGCGAGACTCCAGAGTTATTCCGTGAGCGCTGGGAGAAGATTCTGCGTGATTTTGGATGTGTTGCAGCTGGATTTGAATCGACCATTGATGGTGCAATCACGGCAGTTGCAGAAAAGTTTGATCCAACCAAAGTGGCTGAATTGTATGATTCTCTCAAATACGATGCATTGCATAATCGAGAGTTCCTCGAAGGTATATTTGTGCCTCAGTTTATCCACGATGAGGAGCGCCAGCAGCATCAACAGCGTCGCGTATTGGCTGCCATGGAGGCATACGAAGCTATGGATGTTCAGCAATCACCAGCATCTGTACACTCCTGCAAGCAGACTCCAGCGCAGCAGCCTAGCCAGCATCCTCTTCCTCATCACCAACGAGACGATTCATCTTCTTCTCAGACATCCATCACCCCTGGTGTTAGTGATGCTGGTGTATCCGAGTCTGTGCTTGCCCCAGTTGCCGAGTCTCCGAGTGCTGGCATTCGCAGCAACCGTGCTCGTCGTTCATTGAGCGTTTCCGGTCGCCGCATCTTCATGTCTCCACTGCGCACTCGCGCTCCATTGCCATCTCGTGCTGTCTCTGGCTCTGGTGTGATTGCGCCTGCATCTCTTGCCGCGGCTCCACACGATCCAACTCCAATTGCCGTGCGTCCATCTCCGAGCAACGGTGTCAACGCAGCTGTTTCCTCACTTGGTCTGCTGTCTGACACTGCCGCAACAATGCCCGATGCACTCGGCGGTGGTGGGGTGTCTGCTCTCAACCTGAATGTGCTTGCCAATTCCAGTGGTGCAAGTAGTTTTGGTGCTAGCAACCTCGGTCTCGTTGGCAAAGCTCCCAGTTTCACGGGCGGTCGCTCAAGTGGCACTGTCAATGGTAACAGCGGCAGCAGTCGTCCACTGATTGCTCATGCTCGCCGCGGCAGCGACAGCTATCTCATCATTCCCGACGAGCTCGAGCCAGTTCGTGAGCTGTACCATCGTGCCAAGGTGTTGTTTGACTACATTGCGCCACGCGAGTACGGTATCACTGATCAGGAGAAGAACGAGATTGGTGTGCTGACATCTGTGCCACTGCTGCGCCAGATCATTAACGATATTGAGCGTGCTGCCGACATCATCCCAGAGTCTGACAGTTTGGCCAAGTCTGAGCAAGGTAACGATGAGCAAGTTTCATCCGCATCCGCATCTCCAACGCCACAAGTCAAGTCATCTTCGCTTGATGCAGCTTCAGTTTCCGGGACCGCCACGCCAGACACGCCGTTTGCACCGCCAACCATCGATGTCAAGCCGCAAGCTCCCATTCCAGCTCCACAGCCAACCTCTTCGACAGCTGCCATGCAACCAACTCGCAGCGGCCGTGACGGTGGTGGTAGCGGTGGTAGCGGTGGTAGTGGCTTTTCATCATCTGTGCCTTTGGCTTCAGCAAATGGCAGCATCAACAACCACCCGTTCACCAGCCTCTATTTCACCAAAGAGTCGCATGTTCACACTTTCCTCAATGTCATCTTCCAGTCCGGCTTGCCAACTCGCTTCAATCCAGGCGATATCGAAGAACTGGACTATCTCACTCAAATCACAATTGAGATTTACGAGAAACCAGCCAATCCACATACCGGTGAGCCAAAGGAGCTATCGCTGCGTCTGGGATTCAGTCCAGGTGCACATCATTCAAATGTGATTGATGTTCAAGCAGATACAGAACATCATTGTTTGAATGTGGCGCAGCGCCGAGACTTGACGCCACACATGCCATTGGATCTGGCACTGTCGCAGCTTAAACAACTTCTTCCTTAAATGAATGCCTTTATTCTCCTCCTTTTAAATATGTGTATATATATACGTATAGTATGCTTGCAGTACTTTTGCATCTTAACTCCTAACTTGAGAAACAGGATGTTTGGAGTGGGATGAGTTATTTAAATACTGTAAAAAAAAAAACAAGTAAAATGAGTGAATGAGTAAAAAAATGAGGAAAAGAATGAATGATAATAATATAGATGAGTAAAGGCTGATTATTCTACAATGTATAGAAGACGCGATCCGTGTGATGCAGTCATTTTTGAGAGTGTTTTGATGTTTTGAAGTGCGGGTGTGGGTGTGGGGGTGAGGATTGATGTCATGACGATGGGGGAGTGTTTGGAAACTTAGTTCTTCTTCTCGGCATCACGGAACTCGGCATCCTTGGCGGCATCGGAAGAGGAAGAGGAAGACTCAGTGGAAGAAGAGCCCTCGCTGCTAGAAGCCTGGTTAGCACGGTTCTTGTACACCATCTCGAACAGCTTCAGGGAGGCGCTCTGCACCTCGCCGACCTTGGCCTTGATCTGCTCGCCAGAGATGGAGGCATCGCCGCCGGCAACCTTGGTAAGCATCTCGCGGAGCTCGCCAATGACGGTCTTGATCTTGGTAGCCTCAGCCTGGTCAATCTGGGCCTTGAACTCCTCCATGTTCTTCTCGGTGTCGCCAATGACGGACTCGGCGTGGTTGCTGGCCTCAATGACCTCCTTGCGAGCCTTGTCGGCCTCGGCGTGCTTCTCAGCCTCGGAAATCATGCGCTCAATCTCGTCCTTGTTGAGACCAGAGGAGGCAGCAATGGTGATGGACTGGTCCTTGCCGGTAGCCTTGTCCTTGGCACCAACGTTGACGATACCGTCGGCATCAATGTCGAAGGCGACCTCAATCTGTGGGACACCCTTTGGTGCTGGTGGAATGCCAACGAGCTGGAAGTTGCCCAGCAGCTTGTTGTCACGGCACAGCTCACGCTCACCCTGGAAGACCTTGATCTCGACGGCGGTCTGGCCATCGGCGGCGGTGGAGAAGACCTGAGCCTTCTTGGTTGGGATGGTGGTGTTACGGTTGATCAGACGAGTGAAGACACCGCCAAGGGTCTCGATACCGAGGGACAGTGGGGTGACATCGAGCAGGAGAATGTCAGTAACCTCACCAGCGAGGACACCACCCTGGACGGCGGCACCAATGGCAACAGCCTCATCTGGGTTGACAGACTTGGTTGGGTCGCGGCCAAAGATTTCCTTGACGGTGGACAGAACCTTTGGCATGCGGGACATACCGCCAACCAGGATAACCTCGTTGATCTCCTTGCCAGTGACGCCGGCGTCCTTGAGCGCCTTCTTGCATGGCTCGACGGTGCGCTGGATGAGATCCTGGGTGAGCTGCTCGAAGCGGGTGCGGCTCAGCTTGTTGTTGATGTGCTTGGGGCCATCGGCGCCAACGGTGATGTATGGCAGGCTGATCTCGGTCTGGCTGGCAGACGACAGCTCAATCTTGGCCTTCTCGGCGGCCTCACGGATGCGCTGGATGGCCATGCGGTCCTTGGTCAGATCGATGCCAGACTCCTTCTTGAACTCCTCAACGAGGTTGCGGACGAGGACAATGTCGAAATCCTCACCACCCAAGTGGGTGTCACCGTTGGTGGACTTGACCTCGAAGACGCCCTTCTGGATCTCAAGGATGGAGATATCGAAGGTACCGCCACCCAAGTCGTAGACGGCAACAACCTTGTCCTCAGTCTTGTCGAGACCGTAGGCCAGAGCGGCAGCGGTTGGCTCGTTGATGACACGGAGGACATCGAGACCAGCAATGGCACCGGCATCCTTGGTGGCCTGGCGCTGGGAGTCGTTGAAGTAGGCTGGGACGGTGATAACAGCATGCTGCACCTTCTTGCCCAGGTAAGCCTCGGCGGTCTCCTTCATCTTGCCGACAACGTAGCCACCAATCTGGGCTGGCGAGTACTTCTTGTCGCGAGCCATGACCCAGGCGTCGCCGTTGCTGTGCTCGATAATCTTGTATGGAACCTGGTTGATGTCCGTCTTGACCTCGGCGTCGCTGAACTTGCGGCCAATCAGACGCTTGGTGGCGAAAAGAGTGTTCTCTGGGTTGACGACAGCCTGGCGCTTGGCTGGCACACCGACCAGCAGCTCACCATCGCGCGAAAAGGCAACAACGGATGGAGTGGTGCGGCCACCCTCAGAGTTTTCAATGACGCGTGGGGTCTTGCCCTCCATGACGGCAACGCAAGAGTTGGTGGTGCCCAAATCAATACCGATGACGGCGCCGTTGACCTTGGAGCTCATCATGCGGGTGGCGGCCCTGTATGGAGCGGCGGCAGTGCGAGCAGACAGCAGAGAGCGCAGCATATTTGTTGGTGGTGTTAGTGTTGTTGTGTGTTGTGTGTGTTACTGTTGTTGTTGCTGTTGTGCGTGTATGTGTATGAAGAGGAAAACAGGAATCACAAAGCTTTTTTGGAGGTAGATGTGGAATGGGGGGCGAGGTTGGTTAAAGTGTGGTCCAGAAGTTCAAGATCAAGAGGATGCGCAACACACGACACCGCCAGATCAAGTTGTGTCTGTCCGCCTGTTTTTTCGACGTATAAAAATCCGGCTGGTTTTCTTGATTTTTTTTTTCGAACCAATTCTCGACTGTTCTCGCCGCCTACACCCAGCAGCTGACCAGCCGGAACTTCCGAAGCATTTTTTTTTTCGAACCAATTCTCGACTGTTCTCGCCGCCTACACCCAGCAGCTGACCAGCCGGAACTTCCGAAGCAGCCCGCCGCCGCTGTCCCCTTTCCGCTGGCTCGCGTGAGATCAGAAAAACTACAACGCAAAAAAAATAAATAGAGGATAGCAGTAACAACTGCGACAGCGACAGTGACAGCGACAGTGACGATGAACGCGGTGTTGACAAGAACAGGCGCGATCCGGGCAGCGGTCCAGCGATCGCTCTTCTCACAGCCACAGCCACAGCCACAGCCACAGCAGCAACTGTATCAGCAACAGTATCAGCAGATCAGATGGTATGCTGGTCCACGCAACACTGGAATCTCCAAAACCGCACCAACCGGCCGTTCCAAGGCCGCTGCACAGCCAACAGTTGACATCCCCAAGGAATCATGGTACGAACCCGCCAAGTTGTCTGGAGATGGCAGCAAACTTGTCAAACACAAGGACATTATGCACGTTATCCGTCGCGAACAGCTTGCTCGTCTCGATGCAACCGGCGAGCGCTACAGCCTTTTCCATCGCGGCAACGGCACTTCTGCCAACCGCGGCTATGTGCCAGGCGACGTTTTGCAAGTCGAAAGCATTAACAGCGCCAGCTATCCAAACTCGACATCGGTGTTTATCGGCGTGCTGATTGCAGTAAACCACAGTCACGGCGGTGTCATGTCGAACTTTGTATTGCGCAACATGGTTGAGGGCGTTGGCATTGAGATGAAGTTCCCAATGTACTCACCGCTGATAAAGTCGATTCATTTGGTGAAGAAGACGAACAGATCGCGCCGTGCCAAGTGGTACTATTTGCGCGAGAAGGGCATGAAGGCGATTGCAGTGCGCGGCGACTTGCGGTCGAGAGCAATTCAAGAGGCGGAGGCTGCAAAGGCTCGTGGAGTACTGCCAAAGCAGGCTACCAAGTCTAAGCGCTCTAGAAAATAATTATAATAGTAGTAGCAAGAATAGTAGAACAATAATAAAACGCTCAATCATGATAAATGACCACATTGTAACTTCGCTAAATGAGAATGTCTTGTTACGTGCTCGGATGTCGGTTTACCCGCCTTGTCAAGGGATGTTTGCTGTGTTTGAAAGTTTGCACACAAACAGTTTTTGAAAGAAGAGAAAAAAGTTTGCTTGAAGATGGCGAGCATGACACGACTTGGAGCACGGTTCCTGGCACGGAGCAACCTCGCCTACGACTACAGCAGCAGTATTATCACCACCACAGGCAGTAGGATATGGTCGGGATCACTGCGAGCAAACTTGTCATCGCGCGTTCCTGGATCAGCCACTTGTTGGTCACGCGACACTTTGAGACTGTTCTCAACCAAGCATGCAGTCTTCCAGCAGCATCAACAGCAACATCAACAGCAGCAGTTACCATCGAATGACAAGCGAGAGCATGCACCAGTATCTCCTTCACAGCCTTCACCATCATCACAGCCAAACACCAACGGGAATGCGGTGGAAGTTCACGAAAACATCTACACTGTTCCAAACTTCCTCACTCTCTCCCGCATCCTTGCATCCCCATACATTGGCTATCTCATTGTTCATCAGCACTACCAGTCCGCCATGATCGGCTGCCTCATTTTCGGCGCCACCGACGTCCTGGACGGCTACATTGCTCGCCGCTTCAACTCCCGCTCCGTCCTCGGCTCAATCATGGACCCTTTTGCCGACAAGGTTCTCGTCACCACCCTCGTCATCTCCATGGCTTGGAACACCGACAATCCACTGCTGCCTCTCCCGTTGGCCGCCATCATTCTTGGCCGTGATCTCGGCTTGATCATATCCGCATTTTATTTCAGGTACATTTCGCTTCCGCCGCCCAAGACTCTGGTGAGGTTCTTTGACGTGACATTGCCGTCGGCAGAAGTGAGACCGACCACGATTAGTAAGGTTAACACAGTGTTGCAGGTTGGATTGCTGGCAGCGAGTTTGGCAGCACCAGCAACAGGATTGTGGGAACTGGATGATACGTGGATGAGCGCATTTAGATACTTGGTTGGAACAACTACAGTGCTATCGGGATTGAGCTATGTGTTCTCGAAGGATGCAGTTCGTATCGTTGCTCAAACAAAGAAACCCAAGCTGTAACCACGAAAAACAAAGAAAGGAAGAAAGAATACAAACAATCACTTAAAAAAAATTATAAACACTTAAAAGCTTTAAAGCAAACAAGTAAAAAAGCGATACGATATGATATAGAAGTTTAATAATACTAATGGTTTAGCTGGATGAGATAACCGCGACGACATCGCTTGCATTGACGGATTCGCCAGGTGAGCCAAGACTGCTAATGTATCCAGAGTAGCCGGCTCGAACGTCAACGTATGTCTTGACACTTCGGATTGTCATTATCACATCGCCTGGCTGCACGCTGTAGCCGTAGCCGACATAGAGGCGGTCAATCACACCTGATACTGGAGCTGTAACGGTCATTTGTAAGTCAGAACTTTGCTGTAGTAGAAGAAGAAGCAGAAGAAGAAAAAATAAGAAAGAAAACAGAAGAAGGAACGGTGTGCTTGAGTTGAAGTGTACAGAGCTGGCGACGTGGAGAGAGAGAGCAGAGAGTAGAGAGCAGAGAACGGAACGTATTTATAAAAAATGACCTGCACAAGTTAGTGAGTGTCTGTCAATAAAACACGGAGAGAGAGGGAGGGTGAGAGAGTGAATGCGTGTGTGGTATGAGGCGCGATGAAGTTCCCACACACGCGCAGAGTGTGCATACAATCGATTCACAGCCGCTTTGTGCAACAATAGCCAGTAGCACAATTTGAAAGGTTTAAAAAGGGTGGCGTGAGTGAAGTGGCGTCTCCTTGACTACACCCAAATCATCTATTTGGCGCATAGTGTCGGACATGTCGAACGTAGTTGCGATGAAAGGCGATTAGCCATACAATCTTGATAGCCGCGCTCGAAGTGACTAAGCTTGCCTGCAGTGTCTTCACATTCACACTGTATATATGAAAATGTAGTGCTTTAATAATACGAGAAGGATATCTTTTAAAGAATAAAATCAGTGCAACTTGACATGGATTAAAGGCAGCTGTTCCTGCATCTTCGCTTGTATCGTACGTGAACCACACAACAGTGTCAGCGCGCGTAGTTTTGGCGCGATACTCACAAACTTCTCAACATCACTGGAGCTGAAATGGTAGTCATCAACAGTCACGCTAAGAGATCTCAGGCTCGCCAAACAACCATAGTTGTGAATCTCATCCAGGAAACCATCTGTGACGGTAAACCACTCCAGCTGAAGTTCTTCGAGGCTCGGCAGACATTGAGTAAGAAGTTGCATTGTACTGCGTGTGATACAGACAGCATTGCGCTCACTGCCTGTCATCAACAGCTCTTTGATATTGTGGAGAGTTGGCAGCGGCTCACTAAGCTGGACTACGCTATCAAACTCGTGTTGAATGTCGAATATCTCGAGTCTCTTGAGCTGCGGCGCTGATTGAGCCAACACGGACATTTTGAGCGCGAAGTGATGCTCCTGTATGCTGAGGAACTGAATGTTTGGAGTGCGACT
>MU602771.1:0-48017 GCA_025201865.1 Ramicandelaber brevisporus | reverse complement strand
ATCATCCTGTCTACTAGAGCAGGTTGGCTAGCAACCTGGCTGATCAGGTTGATCACGAAGGCGGTTTGGTTGAGTATAGCGTTTGCTTGATCACGCTGTTCGGGAGGGACCTGATTGAGAAGGTCGAGATCAGTGTCAACGTCATGTTGTCTGCTTTCGCGATTACCGCCATTTTGCGTAGTGGCGTTTGCAGGATTACTCACTACAGGAGGTCCGCCACTCTGCTGATTTGGAGCCATTGTGCGTCAACTGTACAGTATGAGCTTTCGGGTCCTAGATCTAGCAGCCGTCGCCAGTGTTCTATACTGTGCGGTTTAAAATACTTTATTTTTATGTCTGGGAGTCGGAACTAAGTTTAAACTATCCTCAAAGGCTCCCGTAATACGGAATAACTTATCCCGTCATTACACCCGTCGTGTATAGTACTGTTGACTGCTGTCTGGGACACTTCCCTCTTTTGTGTGTCGTTTGTCGGCGTTTGTGTCCACTGTTACACGCGCACACACGCACACACACACACGCAAACAATTGGGGGGCATGTGTGCACAACCGGAACTATCACGACGCCAAACTAAACATACGCCGGCCATATTTTAAAGCGCGTGCACAAGCACCAGTTTCCTTTAAACGACGTTTTTTTGTTGTTTTGTTGTTGGTCTGGTTACACGAACAACATTGGGACTCACACACACGCTTTCATTCTCTCGGATTGTTAGCTGGTCTTCTAATTACTCGTACAGTTGCGATTTAGACCCACTAAACAGTTTGTTGATTCCTGTCCAGCCCACTTCACTGGTAAGTCTTCAAGCACCTCGGTGTTGCCACCTAGACTGCACTTGTAGACTCTCACGCGGCTGTCTTTTTGTTCTTGTTCTTGTTCTTTTTTTTTTTGGTGTGCTGTTGTTGTGGTTGCTGAGCGACTCTTCCTCAACTTGGCTCGACTCGGCTTTACTTTCCTTTTTTTTCTTTAAAGCTCCGCCCGTGTACTCTTCGAACGTCAAGAGAAGACAGCATCGAGCATCAGCAACCAACATCATACATACACGCGCACTCGGGCTGCTTTGAGACAGCCTTGTTTTATCACATATACACAGCTCGAGGGAATATCATTGTTGATGTTTCATCCAGTGTCGGTCGATCGCGGCGCGTCTCAAGGCTTACTTGGTTCAACTCATCGTCACGACGTGCCACAGACTGCAACAACAACAGCCTCTCACAACGCTCGTCACTCTCACATTAACAACCAGCAACACAAGCAACACCAACACCAACACCAGCAACCACACCAGCAACCACACCAGCAACACCAGCCGCAACAGCGCCAACTTCAGGCTGGTCAGAGTTCTCCTTCCATGTATCACAACTACAGCCAGTACCATTCAGATCCAGTGAGGGATTTCAGTGGCAACAGACATCAGCAGCAGCAACACCAGCAACAGCAACACCAGCAACAGCAAGCGACAGTGTCTCAGCAGAGATCAGGCTTGGTGTCTTCGGGCTCGAATGGCAATATTCCGGTGCGGGCATCGGCAGCTTCATCAACGGCCTCCACATCGTCCAGTTCAGTGCCAGCGAGTGATATTTTACCGATTGGACGCTCTGCGAAGAGTGGACAGCAGCACCAGCACCAGCACCACCATCACTCGCACCATTCATCCTCTCATATAAACAGCGGAGGATATCATTATTGCAGCATGTATGGACACCGAACGCTGTATGGAGCAGCATCACCTTCTGTGTTGAGAGCGCTGCCCTCGCTGCGCAATGTGTCAGAGAAGCAGAGAGAGACTGTGGCGATTGATAAGCTGAGGCAATGCAGAGTTATTTTTGATTTCACTGATGACAGTCAGTTTGTTGAAGACAGGGAGATTAAGTACGAGGCGCTGGTTGATATATTGGACTTTATTGGCAACTACAGAGGCGGCCAGTTCTCAGATAGTTTGCACCATGAGATTATATACATGTGTGCAGCAAATTTGCTTAGAACGCTATCACCGCCACGTAACCCCAGAGGCCCTCAATATGATCCAGAAGAAGACGAACCAACTCTGGAGAGTGGATGGAACCATATTCAGCTGGTTTACCAAATATTCTTGAGATTTATAGAATCGCCTTCATTCTCTGCCTCAATTGCAAAACGATATGTTGATCAGAGGTTTGCATTGCAGTTGCTGGAGCTGTTTGAAAGCGAAGACCCTCGTGAGAGAGACTTTGCCAAAACAACAATGCATCGCATCTATGGCAAGTTCCTTGGACTGAGAAGCTGTATTAGAAGGGCCATTGGCCATACATTTATGAGATACACCTATGAGTATGAGGATTTTACTCACAATGGCATTTCGGAATTGCTGGAGATATTAGGCAGTATAATCAATGGATTTGCTCAGCCACTAAAGCAAGAACATGTAACATTCCTGGAAAAGACATTGTTGCCATTGCATAAAGTGCCTTCATTGCATGTGTTTCATCCGCAGCTATCATACTGCATCGTTCAGTACACTGACAAGGAGCCTGCACTGGCTGGTTTAATTATTAAGTCGCTGTTGAAAATGTGGCCGCAGTACAACAGTAACAAGGGTGTTTTGTTTTTATCAGAGATTGAGGATGTGCTGGACTTGGCTGGATCAGATCAGTGGAGAGAAGTTGCTGTGGTTCTGTCCAAGAAATTGGCACAGTGCATAACGTGTCAGCACTTCCAAGTTATCGAGCGAGCGTTGGCCTTTTTCAGAAATGACAAAATAATCGAAATGATCAGATCCAATTTGGAGAATGTAATGCCTATCATAATTCCTGCTTTGGTGAATAGATCGCAGTCATGCTGGAACAGAAATGTACAAGTAATGGCCATCAACGTGGTTAGAATGTTCCAGGACTTGAGTCCAGACGCAGTTGATGCATGCATGATTCAAGCCAAACAGTTGGCCGAGTTTGATTTGCTGGATAGCAAGAAGAGAGTCGACAGCTGGAACAATATTAGAAAAGAGGCTGCGAGACTGTACTCACCAAACATGTCGATTTCACCCAATTTGTTTGAATTGGAAACGTTTGTCTCTCCCCAGCAACAACAGTCTCCATCCGATGTTGAAATGCACAATACAATGTCCGCATCAACCAATGCGACAAACGAGTCAGTTGGCGCAGATGCAATGTCTCACCTGGCACTCGCTGATCAGGATTTAGGCTACATTACTGGCAGCAATACAGCTGTGAATGGAAATGTGCTGGTTCACGACGATTACAATGACATGGACATTGATGACACTATTGATCCCCGCCAACTGCATGCACTTCTCCCACCGCACTCTGCTCATCAACAGCCTCGTTCAACAGCTGGTGAAATCGACAGTGGAATTGGACACAGTGCAATCGACTTGAGTGCATTTGACATGGTGTATAGACCCGAGCTGCCAAACACCAATACAGCAACCACAATCGTAGCTGCAGCTGCAGCTGCAATGTCCCCAGTGTCACTGGACCAATACCAGTTGCAGCAACTGCCTCCGCTGCCTCCGCTGCCTCTCCCACCACTCCCACCACTTCCACTTCAATCTGCTCAGCAACAACAGCAGCAGCAACAGCAA
Organism: Ramicandelaber brevisporus; assembly: GCA_025201865.1. Taxonomy (NCBI): domain Eukaryota; kingdom Fungi; phylum Kickxellomycota; order Ramicandelaberales; family Ramicandelaberaceae; genus Ramicandelaber; species Ramicandelaber brevisporus. The sequence goes on along the minus strand of MU602771.1, from coordinate 44,436 downwards.
CAGCAGCAACTCCCACCACTGCCGCCTCCACCTCTTCCTCTTCCACCAACATCAACTGTATCAGCACCACCTGGAGGCACATTTGGACGTAGAAAGTCAGTTTTGCCTGTGGACGAACAGATTCTGGATGAACTGGCTCAGCATAAGCCGCTCGAAGAAATCATCTCCGGAGTCTCTCGCTCACTGCTTTCTCAGCCTGTGTCAGCCACCCCTCCTCTCTCACCAACCAACAATCAATCAAACGGCCCTTCTATCAGCGCAATCCGCCAGACTCCAAATGGCACCTCCGCTCAGCAGCAACAGCCCATTGCTGATTTGCTGAGATATGCCCTAGAGCCGATGCAATCAAACCCTCGTGCTTAACCTAATTACAGGCACTCTGGCTGATACCATCATTACTGACTTTTTCCTTACCAACTTTACCTCCTTTTTATCCTCCTCCATTTTTTTATAATTTGATTAGCTTACATTTTTTTTTCACTTTAGCTTCAACTCAATAGCTTTCGTTAATATTCTTCTTTTATATTTAAATGCGCATTTAATGGCACTGAGTATTAACTTATCCAACTTTAAAAGTTATAAAGCAAAAAGACATCGATGGTCTATTTAGTACGAGTAAATGTAATTTCTGGTGCAAGTGGATCGAGCGGAATACTTGCTTGGTTAATCTTGCCAGTCAGTGCATCGGTGCGGAATGTGATTGGAAGATCAAACGGAATGCTTGGCAGAATGCTGATGCGGCAGCTAAACGTGTCGTAGTGATAGTGCTTGAGCTCGCTAGAGATGCGCTTGTCGAAGGCTTCAAACACAAGCACACCACTTGCCTTGCCGAGTGTGATGGATATGCTACCAAAGGCAGGATGAGCATAGACGCCTGTGTATTCATCCAGACTGGCATGCGATGGCTTGGTGTTCGGAACGGGCTTTGGGAGCTGCGGCGGCGGCGGCTTGAACCTGCTGTCAAATATCGATAGCCAGTCTTTACCGCGATTGTCCTCACCAAAGAAAATGTCCAGGAGATCAAGCACGGCCGCTTCACTTGTAAAATCAACCTCGCAGTTGGTAGAAGCAGCTACCGCGACTCCATATTCGGGCAGCCAAGCAAAGAAGGTCGAGAAGCCAACAACACCGCCACTGTGGCTAACCAGACGACTGCCGCGGAAGTTCTCAACATCCCAGCCAAGCGCATACGTGGTGATGCTAAAGTCTTTGTCATTGTCTGCCTTTTGGCCGCCAGCAACTGCGCCAACAACCATGCGCGGTTTGATGGAGTCCTCAACAAAACTGGACTCCAAAACGCGTTTACCAGCTGGAGTCTCGCCACGGCGCAGCAGTGTCTGGAGGTAGCGAATGGCATCGTTGGCGCTTGAATACACGGAGCCGCTGGGACCGCCAACTCCAATATCGTCATGCTCCACCGCCTTGGCACTAGCGTTTACAACTGGAATGTGCGGCGTGGCCAGATTGCCACTCTTGAGTGCCACGTTGGTCAGAGTCGTCGTGCGATTCATTCCAATTGGCTTGAACAAGCGATCTTGCATGGCGCTCTCGTATGTCGCTTTACCCTTAATGTCGTCACCACCTGAGTCTGATCCTGATCCTGAACTTGAGTTGGAGTTTGAGTTTGAGTTTGAGTTTGAGTTTGAGTTGATGATATGGACAGCAGCATGGCCGATGATATCCCACATCAGATTGTTATATTGCCACGTTGTGCGAAACTCGTTGGCTGGATCCAGGTATTTGAGGCGCTTGGCAATTCCATCCGGATCGCCATAGCGGTCTACATATTCCAAGACGTCAAATGCGGCGGCACCAGTGCGATGTGACATGGCATCTTCGAAAGAACAATGCTCTGAAGCGTACGGATCCTTGAGTGCAAAGTACGGATAGTACTTGCGAATTGGTTCCGATACAGATTTGACTTTACCTTCAGCAATGGCCGTGCTTAGCAGTGCACTCGTCATGGACTTGGTAGTGGAACCGATACCAAACAGCGTGTCACCATTTACTTTAATATCTGGCTTGTTGACATCGAGAATACCAATTCCACCGGTGCGAATCACCTTGTCGGCAGTTGCGAGGCCAAAGAACATGCCTGGCACGCCGCGTTTACGCAGAAGGGCATCATACTTGGCCTCAAAGGCGTCGAGCTTGGCGTTGATATTGGCTGGAATGGAAACATTGGCGGCATCTGTCTTTGCCACTGTAGTGGCTGCCAAGTGGTGGCTGGAAGGAAGACCAGTTACGTAGATGGGGACTGAAAACGCAAGAGCCGCTGTAGTCGCTATGAAGAAGTGCATGTTAGTGGGGTGTATTGGTATATCTATTAGTAAGAAGTTGATGATACAAAAGCAAAACAAGCTCCTAGATGCCTGGAATGAAGTGGAGCTATATATTCTGTCGAACTTTGACTAGATTCTTGGCAGATTGTGACGACTGTTCGCCGAAGGAACATCGACTGTTGTGCGACATTTATCATTTAATACAAAAACAACAGTATGTTGCAATGAGCAGCAAGTCCTACATCTTCTTCGGCGGCTTGGTGCAAATTGTTCTAGTGAAGAATTCGAACAATTTCGTCACCATCACTAACACCATCACATTGCAGTGCAATGGCGAACGGTGAGGAATGCATTTCATCAGAGGTGCTAGCAAAAATCTGCGCAATCCTTACACCCAAATAAAATGATTCGTGCATATCGTGCACTCTGCGGAAAGCACGATCAATCAGGGTTCGTGGACACAAATTTTACAGAACTACCACGAGAGGTTGTGCACGGAGTCAGTTGATCACATTCATATAAATTGCCTCTGAGAAAGACTCCATTCTTCTCTCCCTCATCCTGATATACTCTTCTATCAAGCAGCTAATATTCCAGCACTCAAGATATATTATTCGACTTAAACCAACAGCAGCACCAAGAACATCCGCAATGATTGCCAACTTGCCCAACTCGCTCGACTCCCGCTTTGACATGGAAATGGAAGAGGTAATAAAGAAAATGGCAGCGCTTACATTGTATCCAGACCACAATTCGATTAATAATCCGGTCAAAATATCTTCTTTTCTAGACCTTAAAATGGAGGGGGGTTATTGCGCCCCAAAATGCGCACTGTGGGGTGCAATTCGAAGCGCAATAACCTGAAAACATAATATTTTTAATTTTTCTTCTCACAGAGAACGCAATATAGAAGACTGCAATAGCACCGTCCTGACTTCTGACCTAAACGTATCAATCTGCCCAGAATGTCTTGAAGTCGATATTCCTCCTCCTCGTTACCTTCACTACTTTATAGCTTTTAATATACCATTGTTTGCAACAGCACTATCCCCCCGAACTGACTTGTATCCACATATCAATGGCGACCAGCGCACCCCGCTTGTTTGAGACTCTTGAGAAGATACATGAGCTCGTCAGTCCACTGGCTACAGGGCAGCATACACAGCTGGATTCACCATTTGGCGAGAAGGCGTCTTATGCGTTGTTTTGCATCGGTATACTGAATGATCAACACACTAAGATACGCGATATCTTGTCATGACTTCTTGCAGCCTATGGCAACCTCCAGCCGCTTGGGGCCGTGCCGGGATATCGGAGTGTTGCGTACGATGTTGCACCGCAGTCGCGTTTACTCATTTTTTCATTGGACTGACTAGTGGCATACGAATATTTCTTCTGTAGTGCGGCGAGCCGTTTGTGTGGAGTCGCCGCCGTGAGTGTCGTTCAATTCTAAACTCTCTCTTCTCTCCACCTCTTTTGTCCCTTTAATTCTGCGCAGAATATTTATTTGGTTAGGCGCGTCGGGTCGCTTAACCCTTCCTGTCGGGAGGTCAGCAGGAAGTGTTTCCTACCCGGCACTACACTTCTGTTTTTTTTTTTTACTATCGTGGCACCGCAACGAATTCGTTCACTCAGCCTGGTCTGTGTTATCCCAATGGTTCAGTCATTCTTTTTTTCGAGACAAGTGCTTGCCACATTTCCTTCTCCCTTCCTTTCCTTTCCTTCCATCACAAACCTATTGTTTCTCCCATTTTCTTCTTTTCTTTCAAGCTGTCCTCGTCTTCTGGTCGCACCGCGGCTTACTGCTCCTGCTGTTGTCTAGAGGTTTCCGTTCGGTGTCTGTCTGTCTGTCTGTCTGTCTGTCTGGTTACTCTTTCGGCTCGTTCGGTCGGTCGTATCACTTTCTTGATTTCAAGGCTGACCAAGATGCAAGTTGCTATCGCACCTTCCCCATTACTTGACGGGTAGGTTTCCTGCCTTGTCTGCCGGCCTGCTCTCTCTTCGCAGAGAGCTCATACTCCACTCTTGTCCACGACATTAGTGGCATGACCTTTACTGATGGCCGTTGTTCTAACAAGCATGGGGTCGATATGCTCTTTATGCGAGCCGGATTCGCCTTGTTCCAGACGGATTTGCATCGGGGAGGGGTTATTGCACCTCGGTGGGGTGTAATAACCCCTCCCCATTAAAATAGACATTCTATGCCATAAGATGAAGAATTTAACTAAGTTCAACATCCTTTCCCCCTTTGATTCTGATTTGTGTGAGCAGTTCGATATTTTAGGAGCCATCTCGTTGTGAATGCGAGGCAAGATTTCGAAATGAGAGGAACAGGGTAAACATTTCTTTCTTTCCTCCACTTCAATACAATATTTTCTTCGTTTACACCCATTCCTCTTTTTCTACAACTAACTTTTATCTATTATTATTTTTTCACAATGGGCTTCTTTGACTTTCTGAAACGAGTAAAGTTTTCGAAGACTAGCACAGGCAGTTCAAAGAGTAAAGGCTGTCTCACCTCACCTGTAACAACAGGCCGGACTGACTGTACAAGTTCGAAGAAACGAACGACCGCTGTGTCTAGTGCTCCGGTTGATGAAAAGTTTGGCAATCCTTCAGCTGAAACAACGAAACCACCAATAACAAGTAGGATGGAGGCTTCACATGCGAAGTGGAAAGAAGAAGTCATGGAACGATATAGACAAAAGAAGCGAAACCGTTCAGGCTGGGAAAGTGCTCCTAAACCAGAGCCTCCTCCACTAATCATATATCGGAGCCAGCCAATAAAGTCTCCCCTATTTAGCCATTTGGAAAAACGAGTCTCAAGAAAAAGTAAAGGTACTATTGATGACAGCGGTGGCGGAAAGAGTAACTATAAACAGTGAACAGATGACGGTGGCTGCGCAAGCCTCTTCAAGTGTACATTATTTTTTAATAAACATCTATGAATTGAAAGAGACCATGCATTCGTTGAACTCATACAAACCAGTTCTACTAGCTGCATATGTCGAATAAACGCTGCCCTTGATGCACATCTAGCTGAAATGAAAAAGAGAGAGAGAGAGAGAGACGGGTGGTGCTGCACTCGTGACAAATTACATTGCACTGTTTACAATACGAGGCAGCTCAATTGTGGAAAAGGGAGACATCGGCTATCCAAATCACAATTCGTACACACGCATTCCTGGGCAAATCCATCCATCCTCACACTTCTCCCTTCAACTTTTACAATTTCTACCAGTTGATCATCATTATATTCACACTTCTTCAGCGTTTACACACCGGTAAGCTATCATTCCAAAAGTAACAATTGTCTTCAGAGTCATTGGATCGCGATAACGAATGGGTAGAAAATCAAATCTATTTGGCGAGCCTGATGTAAAGGAGTCATTGCGTCAAGGTGTGATAGTTCGCCCTCTTGCTGGTTTACCACCGATGCGGCCATCGAGTTATTTTACAGCGGATACTGTTGAGAACTCTAGGAGACAGTTGCCAATGGAGTTGTCTTCCAAGAACTCAGAAGTCGGAGCGGATAGCTCGGGCAGGAGAGACAGAGAATCCTGAGAGAGGTTAGATTCTTTGTCGTCCTTTTTTGAACCTTTTAAAATTATATTATAGCGAGATCGGCTGTCATAGTCCAACATAGCGCCACATGTCAACAATACTAGCAAAAATACAGATATAAGCAAATCCGCTTGGATCCGGAAATAATCGATTGAATGAGTAAAAGTGCATATTATAATTGAACTTTTTTTGAAAAGCCTCAATATACTCATACAAACCAATTCGACTGAATGGACAGCATATTGTGGCGGCAATGAGCGTCGAGAGGATGAGAACTAACTTGGCTTTTTGACCTTGTAGTTGGTTGTGCGAAGTTGACGACAGATGTGTGTGAATAGGACGGATACTACTGGCAGCTCTATCGATTAAGTAGACTCCTGGAGTAAGCATAAACACATCGTATGATAGTCTACTTGACTCATCTCTTTCGTCTCCTTGAATGGTTAATCGATTGCCGACCTATCCCGCGAGCAGCTGGTTGTTTTGTTTGTTTGACTCCTTGCTCTTCTCCCATCATAAAGGCAACCGTGCTTTTCTGCACTCGACTCAACAAACACACACGCATACTTTCAACTACACTACATTGCACACTTTCTCGCTATCGTCAAGAACTGTCCAAGTCTTCTGCCGTCGTCACTCGTTGTTTCCGTTCGCTGTCTGTCTGTCTGGTTGATTACTCCCTCCACTCGCTCGTTTCGTCGTTTCGTGTCCCGCTCTCTCTTCCGTCTCAAGACGGCTGTCCAAGGCGTCCGGCGTCCGCCGACAGCCGCATCGGCTCCTAGAAGCAGACGGGAAGTTGCCCGCGTATATGTCTGTCGGCCGGCTCTCTCTTCACCGAGTGCTCTTGCGCTACCTCTTGACCGATTCAATTCGGCCGTGGTGGTGTGGGCCTTTATTGGTGGCCGCTGCATGGCGTCCGGTGCGCCCTTTATGTGGGATGTTTGTAAAAACAAAATAATAATAGATCAAATTTGTCTGGAAACAGGCGGATTCGCTCATACATTAAATTAGCAGTATTGAACTGTCATTAGTTATTGTTGTCGTTGTGGTGCTTCACAACCTTTTTTATATACACACTGCTTGTCAACTATTGAGTTTGCGAGGCATGTGCGCAAAGTTTGGTGAACGCTGATTCATTTAGACACGCTGAAACAAGGTGTGCACTAACATTAGTGCACTGCAAGTGAGTCGCTGTGCTTCCAATAGTGCAAAAGGTGCCTCTCGTTCGTGTCATTGATTCGTGCACACCAAAAAAGCGAGGTATAAATATCACGTCGATCCCACTCGCCTCCAACTTTCCAACTTCATCCACATTCCCTATTTCTCTTTCACTCCTTCTATTTTACTTCTACAGCAACAGATATCTCCAAGAGTCAAGACACACAGTCGAATCTGCCGATAAGCCTTGATTATAAAGCTTGTCCAAAAACGCAGCAGACTTCAGAGGCAGTTGAACATCATAACTCGCTAAACACCATGGCCATAAATCACATTGATTCTTCCATAAGGAACCGGGTTCGTCGATCGAAGAATATCGACGCTAACGAATACAGGGAGGTTGTTGAGTCAAAGCACAAAGCATTTATAGCGAATGAGGAGAAAATAGAAAGAAACCGCTTTGCTAAGGAAAGTGAGAAGGAAGAAGCAACAAAGGTGCAGAAGTAGGACGCCAATCACATCGCTTTAATATTCACAGTAGCTTTGACTCGGGAAGTCGTCACATATCTTCCTATCATGGCGGTGGTATATGCTGATCTTTAAGACGTCAATTAACATTCATTCTAGAAGATTATCTATATTAACTCGCACAATTCATTCTACAAACATCACTTTAGACTTTGCACATCATTCGAGTTTAATTAGTATAAATAAAAGAAAGTAAAATTATGAGAGAAAGTGTAATATAAAAATACTTGGTTGAGTAGGAAAGATAATTTGAATTGATTTAGATAGAACTGACTTAGAATCTGTTTGCTGAAGATGCAGCTGCAGCTTGTGCTAGCATTGCGAGTCTCCGGCGTGCTTCTTCTGGAGCTGGTGTATCAACATCGTTAACTTTGTGTGCCATCATCAGCGGGGAAGATGTTCTCCGAATGTGGCTATGTTGGCTGTGATGATTCAACTGTGCTGGAACTTGTCGAGGACTACTCACGTCCTCTTTAGCATTGACGGCTGTCGCATTTGACGGAGACGAGATGGATAAAGCAGCCAAATCTTCATCACTCAAGCTGGGAACCATGTGAGCTGGATTCTTCTGAATTGCCATCGGTGCCACTGAGCTAGCCTTGAGATTGACTGACGATGCATTGGATGTGCCTTCGATTCTATCCAACGCCGCATTGACCCATTTTGCCATCTCATCTTTCGGTGCATCGGCCACTGCGGTTAAGAATGGATGCTCTAGCAGTTTTGGATAGGAAGCTCTCTTTGCCGGTTCCTTTTCCAAGCATTTGCTCAAGAAATCAACGCATGTGTCTGATACGCTTCCTGCTGGCGGCAATGGCGGCTCTCCATTTACAATTGCGTCAAGCTGAGCAAACATGCTTTCATACTGCACGGATTCATACGGATATCTGCCCATTGAGCATTCGACCAGCGTAATGCCAAATGACCAAACATCGGATTGAACTGTGTAGCTGTGCTTGGATTCGCCCACAATGCGCTCAGGCGCGAGATACGCCTGACAGCCGGTGTAAGTGTTGGCGAGCGATTGAACAAGCTGGCCGCTGACTCCAAAGTCGCACAGCTTAATATCACCGGCGCGAGAGCATAGAACATTGGACGGCTTGACATCGCGATGGATGACATTGAGTTTAGTCTTGAGGAAGTGCAGTCCAGACACAACTGCATAACCAACACGCGCCAAAATGTGTTCAGGAACTCCTCCTCCCCCACCACTGTTACTGCTGCTGCCACTACCGCTGCCAGACTGTTGCTGGTCTGTGGATTCTTCACTTCCACCGTGAGTTATTGTGTAGAGTCTCTGCAACGAACCACCATCCATACATTCCATACAATAGTATACACATGATTCCACAAAGAATGCTCCGTAAAAGTCCACAATAAATGGCGAGCTGGCTTGGTTCAATACATCCAATTCTGTGATAATCTGCTTGAATCGAGTGTTGTCCAGCTCTAGTCTAATTTGCTTCATTGCCATTACAGCACCCGTTGGCTTATGCAACACGCGGTGGACGACGCCGTATTGACCGCGTCCAAGTTCTTCTTTAACATCGAGTTCGCTCATGTTGATGGCGTACGACGTTCCACTGGAGAAGTCCACGCCGCCTGCATGGATGGCAGCCTTGTTGGCAAAGTTCAATGAGCCAGATGCATCTACAAACTGAGCAAATCCGCCAAACGGAGTACCTGATGATGTAGCCGATGAAGTGGATGTTGCTGTTGCCGCCGCCGCTGCTGCTGCTGCTGCTGCTGTTGCTGAGGCTCTTGTACCACCTGCGTTGACTGCTACCATTGAAGCCTCTGCTGCTGCTGCACCGGCCGGTGTGAGACTAGCAGCCGGCACTCCCAAATCAGCCAAAGACAGACCGGGCATTCTTCTGCGCGGCAGTGGCTGCTGTTGCTGTTGCTGCTGCTGTCCAGCAAATGCTCCAGCTGGTTCCACGGCTGCACGACTGCCAAACAAAGAAGGCATCGCTGCCGCAGACGCCGGCAACGGCATAACGGGAGGACCTCGTCTCGCTGCTATGCCTCCGACTCCAGCTAGGGCAGGACGTATCAGCGCTGGAGAGCCGACACTGCCGCTGCCGCCCATCACTGGGTCGAAATCAAGCTTGCCAGGATGCGGGCGTTTGAAACCAGGCGGCCGAACCATCCCGTTGCTGCTGCCGCTGCTGCCGCTGCCGCTGCCATTGCCATTTCCGCTACCACTACCAATAGCTGCTCGTACTGCAGAGGAAGCCGTGTGCTGCTGCTGCTGCTGCTGCTGCTGCTCCGGCTGTTGCTGGTGCTGTTGCATCTTCGCAGTTTTGATGTTTTGTTTTTTCTCTTTTCTGTGTAATGAAATAAGGAAGAGGCGTTGAAGGACGGAAAATAGCTAGTGGAGGGTAAAAAGCAGCACACGGAATGAGAATGAAGGTCAGTCACTTGGCTGTGTCTCTTCATTTGTTGTTCGCACCAATATGGAGGACGTACACGCACACATACACATACACATATAGTGCTCAGAGTATATATCCCAACAGGATGAACGCATACACATGTGTTGGTGTTTGTATGGTATATTCACAATATTGTTTGTTGCTGGTCGTTTTGTGAATTGCCACCCGCCAGCGAATGACATCACAAGACTCTCTACGTTTTCTCTTTCTTTTCCTTTTATTGATCCAGATTTGATCGATTTCCTCCCACTTTTGTGCCAAATCAGATGCAATATGCCTTATCAAGACTAGATGGATGGATGGATGGATAGATGGATGTATCGAAAAATGATAGCCACAGCGTTGGGGGGGGGAAGAGAAGGGGGATTGAGGCAGGCACGAGCGAGAGAGTCTGCGTGTGCATATGCGCGAGTTTGCGACTCATATCTATCACGGACTGCTTTCGCTTTGACCATGAAGGGAGAGAGTCTGGAGTCATGTCCCTCGTGTTCGTCGTCACTTTTTCAACTTTCAAACCTTTCACACCAGCAACAACCAGCAACAGCCAGCAACTTCATCTCCATCACGAAATAAAAATGTTCGCTCGTCAGGCAGTGCGTCACCGTCAATTCTTGCAGCCAGCGTTGCTCTCGGCTCGGTTACCAGCGAGCACGGTAACAGCCACTCTCGCTCGCTCTCCGTCTGTGTCTGCGGCCAGTGCTTTATTGACCAAGAACTCGGTTGGTTTTACACGGTCTATGAGCAGCACCAGCGCCAGCACCAGCAACAATGCTTCTGAAACGCCAGTCTCTCAGTCATCGTCATCCAACACTAACAGTAGCAACAGCAACAGCAACAACAGCAATGGCCAGGGCGAGTCCAAGTGGGGTCGACGATTCCGTTACACTCGCTATGCAGTCTACTCTACCGTCACAGCCTGCATCGCCTACACCGGCTACATCATGTATCTTGATCACAATCCACCTGTTCAGCTTGACTACGATCCATCGAAAAAGACTGTTGTTGTACTGGGCACTGGCTGGGGTGCAACATCCCTCCTGAAGACACTGGACACTGAGCACTACAATGTGGTTGTGGTCTCGCCCCGCAACTATTTCCTGTTTACGCCACTGCTCCCGTCATGCACAGTTGGCACAGTGTCCAACTCGTCCATCCTGAATCCAATCCGCTACATTACTCGCTTGAAGAAGCGGGCCGTTCGTGTGGTTGAAGCCGAATGCACTGATATCGATCCAGCCACCAAGACTGTCACCATTGAAGACAAATCCGAGATCAAGGGTGCCGCAGCAACAGCCACGATCCCGTACGACTACCTGGTGGTGGCCGTTGGTGCCGAGAACAACACTTTTGGAATCCCTGGTGTCCAGGAACATGCATGCTTCCTCAAGGAAATCTGGGATGCCAAGAAGATCAGAGCTCGCTTGATGGACTGCATCGAGTCGGCTGGATTCCCCGGCCAGCCAGATGACGAGATTGACAGATTAATGCACATTGTGGTTGTGGGTGGTGGGCCAACGGGATGCGAGGCAGCAGCAGAGTTTAGTGACATGTTGCATGACGATTTGAAGGTGTGGATTCCAGAATTGGCTGATCGACTCAAGATTACATTGATTGAGGCTGATAGACGAGTATTGCCCTCGTTCAACTCGCAGCTGATCGATTACACCATGTCGACGTTTAAGGAGAATAAGATCAATGTGATGCTGTCCACAAGAGTCACTGGAGTTGAAGAGAAGCAGATTACCATCCATGAGCCCAATGGAACTGTACGTAATATTCCGTTTGGCTTGCTGGTGTGGGCCACTGGAAACACATCCCGGCCAGTTGTGCGTAGCTTGATGGCGAAGCTGCCAGAGAGTCAAAATGTGAGACGTGGATTGGTCGTTGACGAGTTTTTGAGAATTGCTGGAACGGAGAATGTTTGGGCACTGGGCGACGCCACCGCTACAAAGTATGCTCCACTGGCACAGGTTGCTGCTCAACAAGGTCAATACTTGGGCAAGATTCTGAACAACATGGCCGTCAATGAACTGCAAGAACAGCAACAGCAACAGCAACAAGTTGCGCAGTCTCAAGATGTGGCCACTCGCAAGCCAAAGAAGATTAAGCCATTCGAGTACACTTCCCATGGTTCACTTGCCTACATTGGTGCCGAGCGCGCTGTTGCTGATTTGCCAGTGTTCCACGGCAATGTGTCGTCTGGCGGTGTCACCACATTCTTGCTTTGGCAGACTGCTTACCTCTCAATGCTGTACTCGGTTCGTAACCGCGTCATGGTGTCCAGCGACTGGCTCAAGCGCCGTCTCTTTGGCCGTGACATTTCTCGCGAGTAATCAGATATAATAGATTCATTTTTTATTAACTTCATATTTGATTGTTTCATAACTTTCTTGTTCTTGTTCGTTGAAGGGAAGAAGAGAAAAGGCTATTCGTTTCTTTCTTTTATATATATAGTTGTTTATTCGAGTGAGATGCTTCTCACAAGATTTAAAGCTGGAGAGCAGTCTTGGCAAACTGTGGCAGCTTGAAGGCAGCCTCGTGGATATCGGCGTTGTAATAACGCAAAAGGGTGCCCTCCTCCTCAGCGGTCCACTTGCGCAGTGGCTTTCCAAACACTGTGTCCTTGTTCTTGGAGCACAGCAAGAATCCAATCTGGCCAGATGGGTAGGTTGGGATCGTGGTGTATGCATACGACACGACTGGGTAGATGCCGCGCGAGGTGTCAATCAGCTTGCGGATGAGATCAGTGTCCAGCCAGATGCACTCGCCCTGGGAGCAAATGATGCCGCCCTCTCTCAGCGCATCGTGCAGCAGCTGGTAGAATGGAGCACCGAACAGTGATTCGGCTGGGCCAACCGGGTCAGACGAGTCGGTGATGATGACGTCGTACTCATTCTTGTGCGTGGCCAGGTACTCGAAACCGTCGCCGACGTGAACCTTGACCTTGGGGTGCGTGAAGCCAATGGCCATGCCAGGCAGATACTTCTTGGAAACGCGAATCACAGCCTCGTCAATCTCGCACAGAGTCACTTCCTCAACGGAGGCGTGCTTGACAACCTCACGCAACACACCGCCGTCGCCACCGCCGATAACCAGAACCTTGCGCGGGTTCGGGTGCGAGTTGAGCGGCAGATGAGCAATCATCTCCTGGTAAGAGAACTCGTCACGCTCGGTGGCCTGGATGGCACCGTCCAGAACCAAGACATTGCCATAGTTGGTGGACTCGAACACCAACACGTCCTGGTACTTTGACTTTTCACGATGAAGGACTTCGTTAACCTGCAAGCTCATTGCCTGTCCAGGCCAGATCACGACGGACTCTTTAAACCAGCCGTCCTTGATGTTCGGGTGAGTGAGCTCGTTGTTCGACATGACGCTGGTTGCTGTTGCTGGTTGCTGTTGCTGGTTGCTGTCGCAGTCGCTGATGATGTCGATCTGATATGTATTTTTTTTTTGCCGAGAGCAGTCAATCGAATTTTAGGTGATAATATCAGCGGGCAATGAAGCAAATTCCTCGAACCTGCCGCGAATTACAACTGACATCTGATTGTTAGATACACTCGACTGTCAGCTTTAATATTCATATACTGTGTGAGATAAAATTGAACTTGTTTAGGATGGTTATGAACTACATATCATAGGGATAGATTTAATAAACTGGGGTTGATATCGAGTCGATTGCCGTATAAGCACACTATTTTTTGCGAGTCAACTCGGCGACTTTGGGGCCTTGATTGTCGAGATACTGTTCAGCAGGAACGTGATAGCAGCATGGCTGCGAGGCTTTGTTTGAACGCTGGACAAAAGTAGCAGACATTGAGTTGCGAGAAGTCGAGGTGGAGATTGTTCAGATTGGATTTGGTGCGGTTGCTTCAGCTGAACAATGGGAAGCGGCGAGAGACACACCCGTCTTTATACGACCCCAGCATTCAACCGAGTGACAAAGGATAGTTTTCCAGAAGTGATATTTCCAAACAGACATCTGGAAAGGGAAAATATGGCTTGAACTGGCATGCAGCAGTTATTTACTCGACAATTGGAATATATCAGTTCAGGCATGCAATTGGAAAGGACACGTTTCAAAGAAGAATTCAGCAGTTCTAGTATATGTTCAAATGGAGATGGAAGTGGAAATTGGAATCGGAAAGGAAGTATTATTGAGTAAGTGTGATTGGACCTGGAGTATGTACGTTGGCAGCAATCAAGTGGAGTGATGTGGATTGGCCCAATTGAATACGCGTTCTAATAACTCTCGAACTGGTCAACAGAACAACATCACCACCTTCATCTGCTCTTCACTTTTTGTAGAATAGAAATGACCGACAACAGCCACCAGCAGCAGCAACACCAGCAACAACAGCAGCAAGAGGAGCGCATCTTGCCGTTTGTGCCGTTTGCTTCGGCGGTTGACGCCCAGTTTTGGCTCGCCTTGGCGGACCGCAAACTCCACGACTTGCGACTAGATGATAGTCCGCAGCCTCTTCAAGCCTTCTACTCGACTGCAACTGCAACTGCAGCAGCAGCTGCCTCCTCTAGCCATCAGCAGCCGCCACGTCTCGAGCTGACTGAAGCTGGTCTCGATACCAAAGGCTCAGTTCCCAGCGGCTCAATCTCAATTCCTGGCACATTGCACAACGCCAACACCTTGGATGCTTTCAAAGCCTGGGACAAGAATGCCATGTTTGCCCGTGCTGCCGATCGTATTCGTGCTGATATTGCATCTGGCGCGGCAGCTCGTGATCCATCGTTGTTGTCACGGTTCATGCTGCTGACATTTGCCGATTTGAAGAAATATCGATTCGTGCATTGGTTTGCATTCCCAGCATTGGCTGTCAATCCGCCACCGTCTATTGCGAGCGATCCAGCTGAAGCTTCCACAGTGTTTGATAGCGAGACACTGATGTCGATTCGATCTGCACTCAAGACTCAGTTTGAGAAGATCCAATTGGCGTTCTGGGTACATAATTCAACCGGGGCCGTTCATACACTCAGCTCGGCAGATGTTACAAAGTGCAGTGATGCTGATGCTGCATCGCAGTGGACGCTTGGTTTCGTGGATCCCAGCAGCCACCCTTCGGCACCTGGCTGGCCTCTTCGCAACATCTTGGCGTGGCTTCGTTCAACTCGTCCATCATTGCGTCACATTCGTATTCTCTGCTTGCGTGACATCCACAAACGCGACATCTCATTACCCGAACGCTCCATCGTCCTCACTGCTACTTTGCCGGAAACCTCATGGACCTCCGCCTCATTGCCCAGCATTGTCGGCTGGGAATACTCTGACAAGAAGACGCTCGCACCCCGCATTGTCGACCTCTCTGGTCTGATGAATCCAGAGACACTCGCCTCCTCCGCCCTGTCTCTCAATCTCCATTTGATGCGCTGGCGCCAGGCTCCTCATCTGCCTCTCGAGCGCATCATGTCGTCATCCGCGCTTTTGATCGGTGCTGGCACGCTCGGCTCCTACGTGGCTCGTGTGCTATTGGCATGGGGAATCACTAGCATCACATTCATCGATTCTGCGAGAGTATCTCATTCAAACCCTGCTCGACAGCCGCTGTACACTTTTGAAGACGCCAAGAACAGCGAACCGAAGGCTGTGCGTGCTGCAAAGCGCATGGCAGAGATCTACCCAGGCTGCAAAGACAATGTTCGCGGGTTTGCAATGGCTGTGCCAATGCCTGGTCATCCAGCACTGACAAAAGAGCAGCTGGCGGATGCGGGGAAGGCGACTGGGCAGCTGGACGAACTGGTGAAGGAGCATGACATGGTGTTTTTGTTGACGGATTCTCGGGAAAGCAGGTGGCTGCCAACAGTGCTTGGAGCGAAGTATGGAAAGATTGTGATTACGGCAGCAATGGGATTTGAGAGTTTTGTGGCAATGCGACACGGAATTAATCACGCAGCAAGTGAAGATGGAGAAGAACATACAAAGACTGAGGATAGTCAGCGAAAGTCGGAGAAGTTGGGCTGTTATTTCTGCAATGATGTTGTGGCACCGGCGAATTCATCTGTGGACAGGACGTTAGATCAAATGTGCACAGTAACTCGACCTGGATTGGCACCAATTACTGCTGCGACAGCTGCCGAGCTGGCCATCATGAGCATTGTCGAAGAGGAGCAATCCCAGACCACCGCTGCTTCCACCTCTACACTGCCCCATCAAGTTCGCGGCTACTTGGGCGATTTCCGCTTGGACACCATCACTGGCCAAGCCTTTAGCCACTGCACAGCCTGCTCTCAATTCATTCTCGATGCGTACGAAAAGGATGGCTTCGCGTTCATTAAACGCGTGATGGAGAATGAGCTTGAACTCGAGCAGATCAGTGGACTGGCCGAGTTAAAGAAGCAAACGGATGACATTATCATGGAGTCGGTCGAGGATGGATTTGAGGCGTTTGACATTGACGATTCTGATGACGACGACGACGATATGTAAGCACTATTAGATGAGTAATTGAACCTAATAATAATAATTCTGTTTTAAAAAATAATAATGAAATAACACGAAATAGGAATAAAGGCTTTAAAAAAAAAAGTTACTTGAAAGCATGTAAAGAAGTAAGTAAACGTTGAAAATGATAACAATAAGAATAATGACAACAGACTGGGGGGAAACGAAAAGAAAAAACACTGTGAAAGCACAACTAAATGATAGTGGATGAAACGTAAAAGAAAAGTGAAATGAAATGAAATGAAATGGCGATGGAAAGGAATGGAGGAGGGGGAAAGTTAACAGAATATGTAGATATGTGGATATGTGAATGGAGGCGTAAAGTACTAAAAGGGAGAGCTAGTGGAAGCGATTAGTCATCTTTAACTGAAGAACGCTGACGTTTGAGCTGTGGTTGGCAATCATCGGTCGAGTCGTTCAAATGAGCAGTTGGTTTGTTCTGTACTGGTTGAACTAGTTGAACTGGAGTTCGTTGCAGCGGAATTGATGACGAGGACGGCGGTGGCGGTGGTGGTGGCAGCTGCTGATTGACAAATCTTCTAACAGTTGCACCGCCAAGTTGAGCGAGTGGCGACTGGTGAATCTGGTAGTGCTGGTACTGCTCAGTGTTTTGTGAAGAACTGATGACGAGGACGGCGGTGGCGGTGGTGGTGGCAGCTGCTGATTGACAAATCTTCTAACAGTTGCACCGCCAAGTTGAGCGAGTGGCGACTGGTGAATCTGGTAGTGCTGGTACTGCTCAGTGTTTTGTGAAATACCAAGACCAAGCTGACTACGCTGATGCAGAGGCTGTGGAGTGTGTGTGAATCCAACTGCGCCAGCCGGACTCATGTGCTGTTGCTGCTGTTGTTGCTGTTGCTGCTGGACCAAGTGGTGATATGACAGTGGTGTAGCAGCGCCTTGCGATGTGGTGTGCAATGGCGACGGCTCGGCCATGAGCGATGCCGACGAGAATGTAACACCGCGCTGACGACCGGTTGCAGCAGCAGTGAGTGCAGCAGTAGCAGAAGCAGTGCTGGCAGCAGCCAGTGGATACAATGGATCAAGAGTTTGCTGGTTTGGAGTCAAAGTGGCAGCAGAACGAAGCGGCAGCTGGGCGGATTGGATTTGGTGCAGACTGCGTGCTGTGAGATCGACACTTGCATTTCCAGAATTGCTCGAACTCGGAGCGAATGCAGCAACTGCAGCGGCGGCAGCGGCGGCGGCCAAGGCAGAATTAGATGGCGTTGCAGAGGCAGATGGCAATGAACCAGCGCCAGACAAGTCAAATGAAGGTGCACCAACTACATTCCCGCCAGCATTGAACTTGGGCTGAGCAGTCGACGCCGTGATGGGAGCAAGACTGAACGGAGCGCCAAGTGGCAGACCAAGGCCAAGTGGTGTGCCGCCATTTGTGCGAGCAGTGCTGGCAGCAGTTGCAGTGGTTGCCGAATGAGGTGGGATCGCACTGGCAGCCAGAATAGCAGAGCTTTGGCCAAAAGTGGGTTGATCAGCCGTGACGACATTTGAGGGCATGAATGATTGTTGTTGCTGAGCCATTGTCGCAGTGTTAAGCTGTGTGATTGGCGACACAAGCTGCATGTTCTGGGTCAAACTAGTCAACGGAGTAGTGTTGCTCATAAACACACGCTGCTGCTGTTGTTGTTGATGAAGTTGCTGGGACTGCTGTTGCTGATGCTGTTGAGTCGGTTGATGGAAAGTAACTGACTGAGCGTTTCTCTGCATGAACTGATTCGCTTGCTGTTGCTGCTGTTGCTGTTGATGATGACCCTGGTGATGCTGCTGCTGATATGGATGATATCCGTGATGCTGTCCATACTGAGTAGCAGCCAATGCAGATGACGCCGCCGCAGCCGCAGCAGCAGCCGCCATGAACGATCCCGCAGCATGTCCCTGCGAATCCACGATAGCCTGCGCTACATAATCATACTCTTGGCGTTTGTGTGACCGCAGATGGCGGCGCAGATTGCTGGATACCGAGAACGTCTTGCCACAGCGCTCCTGGACACCACTGGGAGAGACTGAAATGATGTAGTCGCACTTGTAGGGACGCTCGCCGGTGTGGGTGTACTGGTGAGTCTTGAGAGACGATGGACGAGTAAAAGTCTTTTCGCAGTATGGACACACATGCATCGGACGCTTGGATGTGGTGGACTTTCCTACAGCTGCAGCTGTGGCAGTGGTGGCAGTTTGCATGGGAGCATTTGAGTCTGCGATGCCAGTTGGACGCAACAGTGATGATGACGATGAGCCAAGTGAGATGGCAGAGTCAACTGCTGACTGCTGCTGATGATGTTGCTGAGGCACCATTTGGAACAATGAGTTGCTCGACTGCAGAGAGTAAGCAGAGCTGGCACTGTCAATGCGCTGCGGCATGTTTCCAGAATCAACAGTGTTGGCAGATGTTAAACCATGGAAGAACTGGCTCATTCCAATACTGGCATCGGCTGTGTATGGAGTAAGAATGGCTGGTTCAAACTGCTGGATGTTATGCTGCTGTTGCTGCTGCTGCTGTTGTTGATGCTGCTGCCGAGCCAGTTCAAACATTGCAGACTGATCTGCCAATTCCACAGCACCATCGGCAGACATTGGGTAGGTTCCAGGCTGTGAGCGCCGAATCTCAGTTCCAGATGTGGCCAGTGGCGGCAGTGCGAGTTCATTAGAGTTGTACAGCTGGCCAACGTTAGTCTGAATCTGAAGAGGAACGATTGGCTGGGGAGTTGTGGCTGATGTTGGTAGACGAGAAGCACGCAATTGATGGTGATGATTGGATAGCGAAAGTGGCTGCTGCTGCTGCAGTTGTGAATGTGCTTGAGAATACTGTTGTGCTGACAATGGAGTGTTGCTGGAGCCAGACAGAGCTGCATTGAAAGCAGGCATAGGAGTGGCCAACATCAATGGCTCACCCTCATCCTGATCGCTATCGCTGTCGTGACCATCATCGTCAAGATCGCCTTCATCTCCATCCAAGTACTGATGATGCTGATGATGATGCTGGTTTTGTTGCTGAGCTGATGAACCCATACCAGTCAATAGACAGTTCGGAAGTGTGAGACCAGCCTGCGTAGCAACATTGGCATAGACATCAGCAAGAGTGTGTGGTGGGAGTGAACCAAGCCCGTCTGAACGATGCTCACCGCTTGTACCGGCAGTAACATTCGATACATTCTCAGTTCCACTACCACCACCAACACCAGCAGCGACGTTTGATACTACTGGCAGTGCAGTTGATGGGCCACCGCTTCCATTAGAAGCAGTGATATTGCAGCTGAGTCCAAGCATTGGATCGGAATTATCACGAGTCAAACCAGGACGCACAGTGTCGGCAGATGAGGAAGGTGTTGTTGAAACTGCAGATGCTGAAGCAGTGGCGAGCCAGCTAGCCAAAAAT
The DNA here is from genome assembly GCA_025201865.1 of Ramicandelaber brevisporus. Taxonomy (NCBI): domain Eukaryota; kingdom Fungi; phylum Kickxellomycota; order Ramicandelaberales; family Ramicandelaberaceae; genus Ramicandelaber; species Ramicandelaber brevisporus. The sequence continues at coordinate 24,624 of MU602771.1, read as the reverse complement.
TGCTCTCGATCTGTAACCAAGTCACTTCCAATCTTCATCTGTTGCTGCTGCTGTTGTTGTTGTAATTGCTGCTGTTGAGGAGCTGCTGTTGTTACTACTGCTGCTCCTGCAGTTTGCGGCAGAAGAGACCATTGAATCTGATCGTTCTCAAATGCAAATCCTAATCCAGCATTATTGTTGTTGCTGTTACTACCAGGAAGTGCAATCGATGACAGAGCAATCGACGGACGTTCGCGACGGAAGGCAGCGAGCGATTCCAAGCCAGCAATGTCGAGACCGTCAATTGCAGATGAGATCCGACGAGCACCGCCGTTTGTACCAGAACCAGCGATACTCAACCCACTGCCATTTGCGCTACTGCTGTCGTTACTGCTGCTGCGGCCAGCTTCATCGAGACTGTTTGTGACAGCTGCTAACATTGCAGTGGCAGAACGAGGCACAAATTGGTGCTGGATGCCACGAATCAAATTGGCGTCAAAGGTCATGGCAGCTGCAAGCGTGCCACCTCCACTTCCGCCGCCTCCACCGCCACCATCGCCGCCGCTTGAATCAGGAACCATTGTGGCTATACCCATTGGGAAGCCAGTGTATCCAAACTTCTCGGCAACAGTGGTAGCACTGTCGAGCCGAGCCAATGCGGCTTGGAAAGTCTCATTGACATCGCCAGTAGACAGACCAACTGCTGCAGTTGCACTGGATTCAAGCAAGGAGCGAGATGTGACAACAGTTGCCGGTCTGCCGCTCGCGCTTGAATCGACTGACAATGCTTCTTCAATACCAGGAGTCAACGGAGGGACGGGTGTTGAGTGAGCAGTCTTTGAACACGTGTTGTTTGTGAGAGGCGACATGCCGAGAGACTGTGATGTGATTGCAATTTCCCTGCTGCAGGACATTGTGGGAGCTGAAGCTGACATTGCGACTGCTGTGGCTGCGATGACACTCGATGGGATGGTTACTACGGCTTGATCAGCAATACTGTCTGTTCGCACTATGGAGCCACTGTTGGTGATGGCAGCAGGTTTAGTAGTGTTGGTAGCTGTGCTTGTGTTGGCAATCATCTGAGTTGGGCACTGTAAAAGTTGAAGTTGGCTGTTACTGATGCTGCTGTAGTTATATAAGGGATGATGAAATGCAGAGAGTGGAGAGGTGGGGAGCAGCACTGAAGGCAATAGTGAGGGCAATAGTGAAATGTCGATACTCGAACCGATGTCACTCGTGCTCCGGCTACCACTGTTGAAGTTAATGCAAGTAGTGTCTCTGCGCGGGTACTCCCAATTTCCTCCAGTAAACGCCAATGTATCTTTGACGGCGAGAAATTCGTGCTGTTGAGTAAATGGCAGTGATTGGTTTGAATGTGCCACGCTGTCAAACCGTTGATCGATATGAAATGGAGCGTGTTGCAATAGTTGCAATGGTTGTTCTTGCTGCTGGTGCTGTTGCAATAAAATGCTGTTTACCAAGTCAGTCCAGGTGCTGCAATCGACTTGTAATTGTAAATCACAATCACGAGAGGTGCTTGATTGGGGTAACTGCTGCTGTTGCTGTTGTTTGTGCTGTTGCTGTTGCTGATGTTGTTGATAGTGTTTCTGCTCTAACTGTGACTGGGGAAAGCAGAGTAAGGGTGATGTAGTAATAGTAGCAGCTGTAGCAGTAGCAGTAACAGTAGTAGTAGTGGCTGTCGAGGTCAATGACTGAGGCTGCAAATATTTTGTGAAGAACGACAGTGCGTCAACCTGCTCTAACTGTTGTTCTGCGTGTTGAGGTAAATACTGCTGTTGACTCACGGACAGAGGGTTTCGATGCTGATCACTGCTTCTACTGCTGCAACTGGTGCTGTTGTCGTTGGCGTTAAAGAGGAGAGTGTGCAGACCAGCTACCTTGTTAGAGTCGTCACAGGGGAGATTGCTGATGAAGCTGGTGGTCGGATGCTGTTGATTTATTTGTATACAAAAGATGAACAGCGGTTGATTAAGTGTACAAACTCACTTACACACACAGGCACAAGCACACACACAGAAGTACACAGAAATTGTGTGATTATAGTCACAGAGTAACCAGAATCGGTGGGGGCAGTCAAATATGCGGAGAGTGTGGAGAGTTGTCAAAGTTAGGAGTGACCCGCCAAGCAACAGTCCAACAAACAGTATACAGTATACAGTATACACACACACACAGTGAATAAAGTGAGAGAAGAGAGAAAAGATGTACAGTGATTTGTCAGTCAAGCAGCCCAAAGTTAGTCAATGTATATGTATGTAAGAAGCCTCAAGTGGCGCTAGAAAAAGAAGGGATATTGTCGACTTGGGTGAATGAAGAAAAACTGCACAGTGAGTCTTAAAAAAGAAGAAAAGAAGCAGAATCAAATGGCAAATGGCAAGAAAAAAAGTTGCAATGAGGAAGCTGCAGGAAAAGCAAAACGGTCGATGTAAAAGTGACGGCGAGACAAGGCCATACACATACACGCACACAATCGCACACACACTCACACACTCACACAAGCGCTTTCCTGTGTAGAAGAAAAAAGGGTTGCGATGGCTGCGGCGGTGGCGGAAATGAGAAGTAGAGAGAGGTCAAGTGACAGCAGCGGAGAAACGAGAGGAATTCCAGGGAGGAGGAGGAGAAGGGGGTGTCAGAGAGTAGGTGTGGGCTGGTTCTTTTTTTCTCTACACAAAACCAAAAAGTACCGGACATGTGTAATTGTCTGGCTATTGGCCGACAATCCGCAATTATGTGCCATAGCGGCGAAACAACCATAGTCAGAAAAGGAAAACGGCGTCAATGCGTCCAATCAAAGCAAAGCACGGTGGCGCACTACACAGTAAGTGCCAAGACAACAAATGGGCTACAAAAGCGAATTGAAATGTGAGCCGTCGAAATGTCAGGGCCGAAAGCCCGATAAATCGAGTCAAATCAGGTGAGGTTTAATGTAACAACAGCAGTAACAACAACAGTAACAACAAGAACAATAGCAAATAAAAAAGATAGGGGGAAGGAAAGAAAGAAACAGCTGTCACGAAGAAGCGACCTGATGGTCGTTATCCAGTAGTTGCAAAACATGATCAGGTCATAGATGCATAATAAAAAAAAACAATATTGTTGGGATTGGGTACAACACGTACATGTGGGCGGTTTACAAAATAATTCTATCGATGTTGGTGAAGGTCCGGAGTGTGTTGAGGCGTTGAGGCGTTGAGGCGTTGAGGCGAAGAGGCGAAGGTTTGAGGGATGAGGGAAAGTGGGTGAGGGATGAGGGATGAGGGAGGATTTACAACAGCAACAACAACGACGACAGCGACAGAAAAAAGGGAACGACGGATTGATATGTTATGGAGGTGAGCAGCCAATGTCGAGCAAATCGAGCAGCAGACAGAAAGCACGATGATTATAATAAAAAAAAACAATAATAATAAAAAGAATGGATGAGCGAAAATCGGCAAGCACGGAAAACAAACACAGGAAAGGTAGAGCAGCAGAGCTTGATGATGTTGTTGATGATGATGAAAGGGGTGATCACAACATGATCCTCAACTGTTATTGTGTCGATTATGATGGGTGAGTAAAATAAAGGGACGGTAGATGACAGGTTGACGTGGGAAAATGTGTGTATGCCGAAAGGTAAAGAACAATAAAAAAAAGAACAAGGAAATAAAAAAGGAGGAAGTGTCAAAAGATAGAATATTGGATGCAGCGCACACGCCAAGAGAAAGAAAAAAGACCAGTGTTGGTGGTGAAGCACAACAACAACAACAACAGCACAAGGGAAAAATGAAGGGAAGAATCGAATTGTGCAGTCTGCCGAGAAGTGTAGAAGTGTAGAAGTGTAGAATGAGCGAATGAACAACAGGTGGAAACAATAGGAGAATGCAAATGAGGCAGCACACAAGGGTAGAAGAGGAAACTTACAATTTGGCAATATGGATGTGTGAGTGTGTGTGATTGAGCGTGTGTGGGTATGTGGGTATGTGTGCGTAATCTGTGCTCCTTTCTGGGAGAGAAGGTGAAGGTAGGTAGGTTGGGCAAGAGAAGAGAGTGCTCTACGGGAATGATTAACAGCCTCTTTTTTTTTGAAACGAGCTGTGTGAGTTGATTGTCAAATGAAGTAAAGTGTAATGAAAAAAGTAACGGTCGAAAAAGGGAGGAAGAAGAGGAGGATGAAAGGCACAAATAAAGAAGTTTGTAATTATGAAGGCGATATGATGTGTATGTGAATAGGCAAATCAGTTTTTGGAATCACACGGCTCTATATCAGGATTGAGCCTGCGGCAGCAACTGGTGTATATAATAAAAGGAAAGTAATAAAAGTAAATAAACAGCAATCCGAAAAGTAGGAGAGAAAGTGCGGGAATGGGTCGACTGCAGTCGGTGACAAGGCTCTTAAAAAAAATATACTTTGATGAAAGGTTGACAGGTTGATATAAAGGAGGCACAGCGCGAAAACGGCAGGCTGTTGAGGATCATAAATAAAGGGGGAAGTGGAGTGGAGTGGAGTGGAGTGGTGTAGGGCAACACGGACAGACCAAAAATAAAAAAATATAAAAGTGCGGGGAAGAATGGTACGACGCACTCCGGAATGAGTCCAGCGTGATGACACTCAACCTTAGACGTAATCCAGGAGGAGTAAGGTTGACACTTTGGCCATTAGAGAGCAAGTTGGGGGCGGATGACACACACACACACACACACACACACACACACACATACATCAATCGACTCAATCACGGGAAAAATCTCTCGATTTGAGAGTAGTCACTTTGGGGTAAGGAGTGCAAATAAAGTTGATTGATTGAGCGAGTGATTGATTGAGTGATTGATTGATTGATTGATTGATGATGGAGTTGAATATCGGCTGACGTGCCGAGAGGTGACAGGGTGAGAAATACTTCCTCCTTCCCTCAATCTGAATATCAGTTAGGCTAATATGGTAGGCAGTTCAAAATAAAGGAGGTTGATGAAAGAGTTTGTGGAGGTGGCGAGTACATGTTTATTATTGGCCAAAGCGGAAGGAAGAGAGAATGAGCTTGCTGCCAAACGTCACCATTACATTAGTAGTAGGAGGAGAGAAAGAGAGAAAGCGAGAAAGCGAGAAAGAAAGAGAGAAAGAGAAAGACAGAAAGGAGAGAGAGTCATTTATGAGAAGATGCAATCGAGTACACGAGATCTAATCGGTGAGTATCAAACAGTAGAAGAGATCGAGGACATACCATTAGTGGAATGTAGACAATAAGTGACTGGAGCACTTGGAGTTAGACGAATTTAGGCGAAAGAGAGAGGAGATACAAGGACGTCAAAGGTGTATGGGGATAGCCACTGGCGGAAAGAGACGATATATGTGAGCACCAGGACTAACTTTATACTGCATGAGTTGCTTGAATGATGATGGAGGGAGGGATGCACACCAAATCGCCAGTCACATCCCGATGGCCATGGTCGCCTTATTTTCTTTCCGTTGCCGTATGGTTGAGCCAGACCATGCGCTCAGTCAGTCAGTCGGTCAGTCAGTCGGCCAGTCTCCGGCTCGAGACTGGGCTTCTACATCTCTGGACCGGCAACTCAACTCAACTCAACTCAACTCAACTCGACTTGACTCAACAGAAAGGGATGGAAAACAACTCTTTTTCAGAGTGATGGCTTTTCTTGTTCAACCAGTCTCGAAGCACCTGGTTATTCAATAGTACTGTGAAGATTTTTTTGTACAGCACACCGAGTAGCCACTCCAGCACTCTTCGACATCTGGCAGCTATGCGGGAGTGAATGTGGCTACTCACCATTTTTTCAAGCGTACATTTCCCAGTCATCAACACACATGCCGGCTCTGTAAACAATGAATGCGTGTGCAAGAGAGTTAGTCATCTTTTTTTTGTTTCGTTTTTTTTTTAAAGTTACAAAATGTGATGTTCAGGTACGCTTTCTATTAGTAAAAGAAGAAGAAGAAACAATCGTTCAACAGTGAGTGAGTGAGTAGTCGTAACGATTCTTTTTTTGTGACAGTTAACCTTTTAAAGACTGTGAAAGAGTTCGAGTTATGTGGCTGACACTCCAGCGTTGCTGTTGTTATTGTTGGCAGCAGCAGCAGTTGCCACCATTTGTCTCACCAGCTCACAAATCTCCTTTGCCGCTTGAGCACTGCTGGCTTCAAAGTCGTACGCCTTCGTCTGTGCTCTTTCTTTGAGCACAATCAGCTTGAACCTGGCTGGATTTCGTTCAGACTGTTTGCATGACACAATTGTAGCTGCAGTGTATTTTGCCATTTTAGGGCCATTGATGTTTCGAGACTCGCCGTGAGCGATATGGAGAGTGTCTGCATCAAAAATTAACGTCCGGTACTGACTGGCAAATAACTGAGAGCGTCGAGTCACTGTAAAATGAACATTGGAGGTTAACAGCATGCCACTCGTAGCAGATGTGTTGCCGCTGCCGTGAAGGTTACTGAGATTGGAATCAGATGTGGTGAGCTGAGGCTGGTGTTGGTGCTGGTTGTGGTGAGTAGTGGCTGACGTGACTAGTGTTGCTGTAGGCTGAGTAGAGCGACCATACGGAATGTGATGCTGTTGAAGTTGCTGAGAGATTGATGTTTTGGCGCGAAGAGTGTTACCAGTCGCAGCTGTAGCTGTACCTGTAGCTGTACCTGTAGCTGCTGCCGAGGAAGTGCCAGAAATGATGATTGAGCCTCTGGTTGGAGTGTACCTGCCTCGGAGTCGGCTGCTGATTCCACTGACAGCACCACCACCACCACCACTACCACTGCCTGATGGCAAGCCAGTTGAGATTGTGGAATTCACTGGTGTATCAACCTTTGATTGCTGGCTGGGTGGACCATCGTCAGTGAGACTAGCCTCCTTCGACATTAGACAGAGTTCAGTGTCGGCAGGAAGTGAGCGAACCAGTGCGCCGTGGGCAAATGGAACGTCACGATCATTAGTGCGCAGTATAAAGTCGCCTGGATTGAGAGACCATTTGCGGCAAATGTGGTTGAGAATGCGTGCAATTGGCATGTCTTCAGGGACGCTGATCGATGTTGTTCGGAGTGCTTCAGATGAGGCTGATACATGGACACGTAGGATACGCTTTGGACCAGTGTAGACTTCCTCTTCACCAGTGTGGAATCCACTTGGTATCATCATTGCACCGGGGGCTGACACTGGGGCAGCAGACAGCTGGGATGTATACTGCGATGACCAGGTTGGAGTGCGTGTTGTGGATATTGTGAGCGGAGCCTGTGGCTGAGTAGAAGAGGTTGGAGGAAGAGGAGGTGGTGGTGGCAGTGGTGGTACAGGTGGCAAGTGATGAATCTGTCCAGGATAAGGCATTTGCTGGCGCTGCTGTTGCTGATGCTGAGATTGAATAGACTGTAGCTGTGACATTCCAAGGCCAGTTGCTGCAGCTGCAGCTGCCGTGTTCGTAGTGCTGCCTCTTCTGTCACCCCCATCCATACTGGCCAGGTTCTGTCTGAATTGAGCCTCTGAAGCCTCACACAATGCAAACTCTGTACACTGAAGACGTGCAATTTGTCTACTTCTATCTGGAGCTGGGAAGTCATCATCAATGGTTCCATCATCCTCTGCTATACGCAACGTCCATGCTGCAACTGTGTACTTCACTTTATCCAGCGCTGGCTTTCTCTTCAAGTCCACGTACTGATATAAAATGTATCCAATTGTTTGCTCAACCGTGGCTGATCGTCTCAAGATGATTCTCATTGGTTCACTTGGATTGGCCGAATGTGGTAAATACACATCCAGGCTTAATGGATTAACTTCGCCTGCTCCGCCAAACATGCTATACGCTGCTGAGAATGGATTTTCCACTGCAGTTTGCTGCTGTTCCAATAGTCGGGTCAATGCTGATTCATATACAACAACCTTGGGCTCAAAGTCAGTCACTTCGGATGCCATTTCGTTGGATGGAACTGCCGAGAGCTTGGCCAGAGTGGCTGCAAGTCCATCTGGCGATTCACTGCGACTGAGATTGCCAAGCACCTCTGTTGATGAAACTCGATTAACCATTCCTCCATTCACACCAACTAGAGCGTCTCCTCCACCGCCCAGAGCAGCAGTTGTTGCGACGTTATCAATTGTATCACCAACGCTATTTTCCAATCCATCTTCTTCGTCATCATCATCGTCGTCGTCATCATCACCAACATCCTCATCATCCGTCTCATGATGCACATGGATCATTGATACATGTCTTCTGTGAGCTGTTGGAAGAGGTGGATCTAGCATACTGGTTCGATTTGCCGCACCTGCACCTGCACCTGCTGGACCGCCAGCTACCCCGCCGCCTCCTCCTCCTCCAATGGCTGCAGCTGCAGCATCTCGTCTACTATAAGTAGTGTTACTACGGCTGCGCATAGCAACTGGCCCATGTCCTACTCCAGGCAAACGCAGTGTGTTTCCAGCCACATTGCGGTTAACTCGCGGCGACAATGCTCCAGGTGGAATTGCTGGCACATTCGGCACTCCTCCGCCACCACCACCACCAACTGCTGCTACTGATGTTGCTGCCGCTGCTGATGGTGCATTAAATGATGGCGGCGTCGCTCCAAATGTCGTCGTCTGCTTACGCTGAAGGCGCTGTTTACCAGTCTGTTGTTGTTGCTGCTGTTGCTGCTGTTGCTGCTGTTGCTGGGCAGAATCGAGAGAAGGCAAGTCGAGTATCTCGTCCGTGTACAGGAATGCCTGGTCATACTCGGTGGGAGGCGTGTAGCAGTACTCCATCTCTGGGTAAGGCACAGAGCTGCGAACATACGGCGAGCGGTCAACAAGGCTGTCGTAGTCCTCAAACTTGATGATGCGGTCGCTCGTCCGATCTGCCGAGCGCAAGAAGCTGACCCGAACGAGATGCAGCAGGAACTCACTGTCTGATATCAACGACATGATTCCCTTGTACACTGCCTGCACTCGTGCTCACTCGTTCCCGTGTTGTTGCTGTTACAGAAGTTTGAAGTATGTGTGTACGTGCGTGAAGTGTGTTTATGTGTGAGTTCGTTCGTTCGCTTGGTGTTGCCCACACACGAGAGAGAGGCGTGAGTCTGTCTTCAACAACTTCACTCTGCATGCTTCTCTGTTCATAATGTCCCATCAACTGCAACAGCTGCAACAACAAGCACGGCAGAGGCAGAAACAGAGACAGCCACCGCTGGACTCTACAAAGCTGGCAAAGGCGGTCCAGCAAGAGTATGCCATCTTGACCGCTCCGTCGCCATCTGACTTGGCTTCTTCTTCCTCTTCCTCTCCTTCTTTGTGCGATTCACTCGGCACTTCTGTTTCGCGTCTTGCCGATCTCGCGCATGAACCGAACTGCGACCCATTGGCAGTTGTGATGATCATCGCTGGTATCTTCAATGCAGCATGCAGAGAGCTTTCATTGCGCTCAGTGGTCGCCAATCAGCTATTGCGCAGTGCATTGCCTCCACTTCTCGCTAAACATCCATCGATTGTTTGCGACGAGCTTGCACGGAGGCTATTGCTGGCACCATCGACACAGCCAAGCCCGGTGCTTCGCATCGTTCTGCAGTTTATTATAAAGATCAACCCATACTTTGGCATCAGCTCACCATTGACAGTATCATCATCACCTTCAAGCACTGGAAGCAGCAGCAGTAACAACACCAACAACAATAGTAATAATAACAATAAGAGTCGCGGCTACAGATCACCAGTTGTCGCATTGATCCATGGCATTCGGCACATTCTTTCCACGAGAACATGCGATTCATCCACATTTACACTCCTATCAACTAGCTGTGCTGATATTCTGCCTGTTAGATTGATGAAACTGGCAGATGAAGATGACATTGTACGCCTTTTAGCAGCATGTTTGAAGGTTTGTGCAGACACTGCCTCCGAAACCATCGTTGCACATACAGCAGCAACTTCATTTGCCCGTCAGTGTGTTTTAGCAATGTCTCAATCGAGTGTTACTACTGTCATCCAGCGACTTGCCCAGCAATTGAAGCGACATTTGATGAGTGAATCGAGTTCAGTCCATGGAGATGAGGAAATGATGGTCATTAATGATGACATTATGCTAACTGCAATCCATGATATATTCGCGACAGCAGCTGATACTGGCTCTGTAAATGTATATGGGCTCGTTCGGTTTATCGCACATTCACTTAGCTCTGTCAATAGTGCCATTACTGATCTATGGGATATAGCCGATGCTCTTGCTCAAACTTCGTCAACCATGCAGTCTGCGATACTACTATGCGAGGCACTTTGTTCTCATCAGTTAGCATTGATGGCATTACCACCACCTAGATCACTGGTTACCACACTCACTGTCACTGCATTGGATACTGGCACACTACTTCCATTACAGCTTGGCGCACTTCGGTCTTTAAGTGAACTGTTGGTGACATTTCCAGAACTTGGCTATAGCACTGTGAATCACCGGCTTGTAATCTACAATATACTGACAATTGCACAGCATTGCGATACTGTGGACGACGATGAGATTCATTCAGCTGCGCTATACTGTTTGACATCATCTATTGGTGGACTCATCCGCAGTGCATTAGCAGAACACCGGCAGCAGCAGCAGCAGCAGCAGCAGCAACACCAGCAGGAGCAGTGTGAATTATTTGAAGCAGACTTAGTTGCTCTTAGAAGGTTGTCATCACGCCAGCATTTATCCAGTAGCACCAATAGTGAGGCTCCATTTAACCATTCGTCTCAACTATATGGTATTCGAGCTGCAATTTTGCCCATTTTATCCCGCATGAGATCTGCCATCAAATCTACACACAGCGCCAATTCACGTCAGACTGGTCTTAGATGCTGTGCTCGACTACTCTCTCTTCTGCCATGCTCACCTCCAGCAGCTGCATCAACTCTTGTTAGCCAGGTCATCAACATTCGTCAGTTAGCTGAAGCGGTCAATGAGGCAGTATTGACCGAGTCTGACCCTTTGGTGATGCCCGATGCTCTCAACTGTCTTCAGTCTGTGATCCTGTTTCCTTTGGTAGCATTGGACAAGCAGCTGCAATCGCGCATCACCAAATGGCTCTTTACAACTGTGGTCGATTCAATTGATGTGAGACACTTTGGTATGATTGCTGATCTGTACATCCAACTCTCTGCCTCTACAAGCAGTCATATTCATCTCGCACGCGAATTGCTGATGTCAACAACTGCTCGACGCATCAAACTTGCTGCAATGGTTCTCGAGAGAATATCAGTGGGCAGTATTTCGGCTCAGAACAACGATTTGAACGCATTGGCGAGTATTGTGATGAGTATGATCACTCCACTGTCAACAACCTTTGTTTCTGTCGATGTTGCAGCCGATGTGCTCACACTGGCTTCAAAGATATTAGAATTGTCACGCTCTTTGGCACTGAGTAGACCTCCTCTTCCCATCAAGCGCCTGGCCACACTCCTCAGCAGCATCAACTTGGCACTCTCGAGTGATCCACAGCTTGCAGACTTGTGTAGTGGTTCTCTATCAGTTTCAACCATTAATGTCAATACATTGGACCCACTGTGCAATTCTTTATCACTCATGACGACTCGAGCACTGCAAGCCTGGGATGGCCTAGCCTGCTTTGACGATGTTGACAGCATTGGCTCACCTTTAGCGCGACTGATCCATTCCATTTGTAGTTTGCACTGTGCAATACTAGCACTGGACTCGACTGTGCTGGACACCGCCATGCTACGCATCCTGTTGATGGTTGCCACGCACATATATCCCGCTACTGCGTTTAATTTGCTTGGCGCACTGCTCATGAACAGCTCAGCTGATACTGTTCATTCCGTCAATGTCCAGATAGTGCAAGAGCTGTTCCAGCTTGGTGCTCTTCTGCCAGATCAATATCAAAGTCAAGCTGCGTGTGTTATGTTAGCAACAGTTCATCAGCTAACCTTAAATGGCGAGCCATCATCAGTAGCAGCGGCAGACACTCTGATTTCAACATGCCGAGAATTGTGTAGCGATGAGTATACACGTTTATCTCGTATTCTTACAATTGCACTTCGAGTGTACGATACAAATGCATCAACGGTAGCACCAGTATCTGGATCAAATGACACCAGCCGCTCTGCTTCGTCTCCTTCTCTTCCTCTTCTTGGTCTTCTTAATTCTATTCAGCAATCTGAATGGTCATCATTGCTGCAACCAATGGCCAAAGTCGACCTGACATTTGCTGTTAATGTGACCACAGCAGCTGTGACATTGCAAACAGATCAAACAGATCAAACAGATCAATTGGCAGATGTCATACTTGATGCCATCTGTGATACAGTGAACAATTCAACACTCCAACTCAACAGCGCTGATATCAATATGCTCTATCGTGGTTTGACTCGCTTACTTGTACACTTTGATATTGGTCAAAAGACAAAACTATACAGTTCTCTACAGCTCACTGACAGCAATGGCGGCAGCATCAACAGTTCGCTCAAATTGGATATTCTCGGTTCACTTCTAGATGGTGATTTGGCAATTCCGGCTGATGATATGCCTCAGATTGGATGGTTGGTGGATAAAGCTCGCTCCTCCATGTCGTCAAATGCAGTACACATTCTGCGTGCTATCATCAAGTGTATTTACTCAGAATCGCAGATATTGTCAAACACAGTCGAGTTGCAGTCGTCGTTATCATCATTGGTACCGCAACCTGCTATTGCACAGCTGAATCAAAGAAATCCATTCGCAGCCTGGCTCATTGCCTCTCATTCAGCACCAGATTCTCACTCGCTTTTATCAATCACTCTCGAAGCAGCCAAGCGCATTCTCGACTCTCCACTGGCAGATATTGACATCATTCCATCAGCTGCACTTTACATTGCTCAATCCCTCAGCTCTCATTCAAATATAGACAACGAACTACTAATCTCTCAGATTACGCACCGACTACAGCTCCATGCATTGAACACCTCAGCGACATCCCATACGAGACTTGTCCAGCGCGATTCCTCAGGTGCACCTGTTTTACCGCAGATTGGCACTCAATTGCATGACATTTTGATACGATGCTATAATGCCATTCCGCACGACGCTGAAGACTTGGGAACTGAAGATGATACCGGCGCTGATACACAAGCACCTGGCAGTAGTGGCGATATGGCAAGTCTAGCGAATCTTGTTGGAGTGTCATGTACAATCGCAAACGAGCGGGTCAAGGCAAGTCTCCTCAAGCTTGTATCTGCCGCGGCACGCTCCAGGATCGACTGCACCACTTCTCACAGTCCCTCCGATATTGACGAGCTATCTGTTGCGCTGCTTCGATACTATGGCTCGATGGTTCTGATCGAAGGTGCTGCGTTCGGATCAACATTGCATGGCGTTGATGGCTGGGCTAGCTTGTCTCGCTTGTTCTGTCGCATTGGATGCACACAGCGAATGCAGATGCAACTGCTCTGGCAGGTTCACATCTCTGCACTGCAAAAGGCACCGCTTCTCAGCTCTGAGCTGAGTCGTGAAATGGGCCGAGAAGATGACCAAATTCGCGCCATGATTGCTGTTGTTGAGAATCTGGCCATGCTGGCATTGCATGATGCGCTGGATTCCTCCTCAGCCGACTCTGTTGATGGTGACAAGTACGTGCGTCTTCCATCCCATCGATGCCAGTCAATGCCGCCACCAGCTTCCTCGGGTACATCGCAAGCGTTCATGAGCAGTTCATTTGGTCGCATGTATCTACGTTTACGCAATCTCATTGCTGACGCACTGTTGTCAGCTGGTGACGCATACAATAATCAACAGCTGTTACTACCAAGCTTCCCATATCACCGAGCTGCGCGACATCCACTCCAGTACTCCAGATTTGGATTCAGTCAATATCCACTGGCAACCCTGGTGCAAAGAATTGAAGTTCGTCAAGAGTTGTTGAACATTCACTCAAGCCCAAGTCGACGCCAGCGAAAAAAGCAGCAGCAGCAACAACAACAGCAGCAACAACAGAGTTCGCCATTGTTTCAATTCACTGCAATTCCAGCTGCACTCGATGACCTTCTGGTTGAATTTGCTTCAGAGGAACGCATTGTGATTGCGGTGGTTCGGGCAGCTTCTATCATGAGCGACTTGGCCGTCAGTCCTGAGCTGCCTGCATGGACTCTTGGACTGCTTGCCAAACTGCTGACTGAATCTCCGCAGCGTGGCAATGACAAGAATGCACTAAAGGGTTTGGAACGATTCGTGTCTGCAGACAGACCAGTAGTCATTTACACGCTGTGCAGAATATGGGCGATGCAGCTGTCTGAAACTCATGCGCCATTGGTGTTGCAGACTGTGCGCGAGTGTCTCGAACAGCTCTCCGCTCAGACCAAGGAAGCTAATTCTGCTGGATTCATTGAAGCTGCTGCTGTAGATGCTGCCTTTGCTGTGGCGCTTTTAGAAGGCACATCGACATTGTTTGAGGCGCTTTCTGAGCAAGTTGTGCATGAGCTTCTTGAGCCGGCCTCGTGCTGTTTGCAGGCGATTTTGCTTGTACCTCTGGGCAGTCACGGCTCAACACCATTGCAAACTGCGGTCATGTGCAGCGCTATGGATTTATTGATTACATTGTGCGATCGCTTCCCGCGAGGCATGCACAACTGGCTGCGATCGTCCGGTGTTCTACGGAGATTGATGATGTTTGTTAGCATGCAGAGCGAGTCGAACGAGATGCTCCTCAGTGTTTCAAGTCAGATACAGCTGTCGGCAATTGCAGTTTGTGAGCGACTGGCACTCGACATGAGATACACTCAAAGCGACCGGCAGCTGGTTGTGAATCGGCTGCAGGATATCGCCAATGGTGGTCAGCCAGATGTTGACTCTGAGATTGTATTGTCGTTGGTGGGCTTACTGCTCGCTCTTCAGCATCGAACTTTGGCTGCCTGCTCTGGCGCACCTGAGCGTCTGGCAATGATGGAGCAGTCACTGAATGAGATTGATATTCTGTTCAACCTGTGTCTGGCATCATCTGCTGTAAATGCTACCGCCATTGACGCGTTGATTGAGATTGTGCCAAGATCGTTTGCAGCGTTTACTGATATCGACACTCCTGAAACCACGCTCGCCATGATTATTGGAATATTTATGGAAGCTGGCGAATGTCATCGACCTGCTGTACTCTTGACGATTGTTCGAAACACCATCAGTCGTCTTATCAACCAGGCGCATGCTATAGATCAGCAACAGCAACAGCAGCAGCAGCAGCAGCAGCAGCAACAGCAATCGACCTCAACTGGAATTGCACTAGATGATCAGCTTGGTCAGCATGTGGAGACCATTGTCAATTGGCTGATTATGGCACTTCCTGGTATTCTGGCTCAAGCACACTCACCTGATTCGGCATGGCATTCCGCGTTGGTCCTGGCTTGTGCTGCTCACGTTCCATCGGCTGATAAAGTGTTGGATAGCCTATACGATTCTCTTCGATGCGGCTCATTAACTGACAGCAATGCACTTGAGTATCTGCACCGTGCTTATATGGCATTTGTCTCAAGCTCCCATTGCACAGAGTCGCTCTCAGCAATGCTTAGTGCAATGGCTGAGTCGATGCCTGAATCCCCATTGTACGCCGTTTTAAACTCCAATTCTGAGTGATGTCAAATCCTTTAAATACTCTGTTTAAAGCAAAAGAGTTATGTTAAAGATTGAGTTTAAATATGGCGCTTGAGAGCAGTGAAGGCCAGACTCGTAGAGAGGAACCCAGCGACATACATGATGTAAACCGGCATTCCAAACATGTACACAACTCCATAAAACTGCCACACCTGCGACCATCCGTTGTGCTGTGGAGAGAACAATGCCAACATCAGCATTGCCGACGTCACAACCTTTAAGGTGTTCAGAAACAGCGACACTCCGTTTACACCCTTCCACTCAACTTCTATTTTGATGAGCGCCTTGATACGTCGCTGCTGAGCTCCTTCACTTTGCTTGGGCAGTAGTGGTGAGTATATTGGCAGCTGGTCACGGACGGCGTCATACAGCGAAAGAAGGTACGGATTGGACATTTGCTTGTTGAAGATGAATGGATAGACCGAAACGATGAAATCCGAAGTGCAGGTCGTCATCAGGAAGGCATTGAGCACGAAAATGCCGTTAATGGGCACACATGCATTTGGAGTACAGATTGTGAAAATGCGGTTCAACAAAAGGATTGCTGGAATAAGGAATACATACACTGATTGGTTGATATCGTGCATGTGTCCAAGAAGCAAACCGCGACCAAATCCACGAATGTTACGCTTCTTTTCTGCTGTAATTTCTTTCGTATTTGCCACTGTTGTTCCTTGTTGCTGTTGCTGCTGCTGCTGCTGCTGCTGTGGATGGAGGAGAAGCGAGGGGAGATAAAAACACAGCGCAACTGCTTTGCCAACATTATCCAACATGGTCAGGTTGTACGGATATCCAGAAACCAGCATGGTAATCGGATACACAACTCCCAAAAGTGCTTTCACTCCCGTTAACTTCACACCATAAACCATCTCAATAACCGTCACTGCACAGAACACAAACATTCCAATCGCCACGCTCAAATAATACCAGGAGTGAGTGGGACGCATCGTAAAATAACTCGCTGGATGTTTTCCCGAGTTTACACCACTCCAAATCGACACCAGCTTGAATAGCCCATCGCCAAACAAATCATACGCAGCGCGGAGACACGGATCGTACAGCGTTAGAAAAGCGGCGTAAAATTCGTGCCTCTCCGCAAGAAATGTGCTGGTGTAGTAGCAGTTGCCCATGTAGTAACCCCAATCGGCCGGTTCGTGCTCCTCAGGCAGATCGATTGGATAGCCGAGCAGCTTGTAGAACTTCTTGACGGACGCGTCCAGCACGCCATTGCGGGAGGTTTCTGGTGAGATGTCGAGGTCTTCGTAAAAGGCGGTGCTGGTGCTGTGGTCCTCGCCAGGAGATGAAGACGAGTGAAAAGGAGACGCAGCATGGATGTCGTTGTCGGAATTGACAGGCGCGGCTGCCACGGTGACGATGTTTGGTATAATACAGTATTTGGACATGTTCAGCTTTGAGGTGAAGAAAGGCTGGCTGTGGTGACGAAGCTGTGTTGTGAACGTGAGGAAGAAAAGGACATAAAGAGGGGGAGGAACGATGAAAGATATCGCGAGGATTTATACAAGGAATATCGACCCGGAGGCAACTACGCCGACTTGCATAAAGAAACTACCAGACTCAGAAAAAGAAAGAGAGCACAAAGGAGAGGCAAAGATTAATTAGCAGTGCTACACGAGCACTTCTTTGAACCTAGAAAGAGTTCTTTGGTTAAAGACTAACTTTACTTCGAAAGACAGCTTCTCCCAACTATATGGATCACAATTGGGAGGCATCTCGCTTACGTTTCAAAGAGAGACAAAAGGACAATAGATAATGTGCGTCATTATGAGTTGTAAAAGAAAGAAAGAAAGAAAGAAAGAAAAAGGTTGTGAGGAATACAATGTGGATGACCGCTTTTTAATCACTAGATGTTTAATCATCATCAGGTCTAGTCGCGCTTGTTAAAGAAAACGTCACTTTTACATCTTCTTCATACCTGTACGGATAATCATGCCTTACGTGATGCTCAATCTCAAGCTGCTTTTCAATCCGACATGAAATGCACGTGCCTCGACATCTATACACACAGCTCGGATATCGTGGCTCGGTAAACTCTGTGTTTTTGCGACTTTCAATCTCGGCTATCCATTTTATGACTCGATTTGCTGTATCTGATGAGGTCGATCCAGCCCGAGGCTTGCTAACAGTGGTACCAGGATCAGTCCGCGGCGTGGCTGTCGATGTGGGGGCAGAAGCACCTGCAGCAGCTGTACCGGAGTGTGCTGACGGTTTGGAAGCTGCAGCTGCCGCCGCCGCTGTCGTTGTCGTTGTTGTTGTTGTTGTTGTTGTTGCAACTACTGTGGAGCCAGAGCCAGTAGTCTTTGTTGTCGGAGCAACAGATGTTGTGGACTCTGCTGCTGCTGTTGCTGCTGCTGTTTTGGCCGATCGTGGTCTGCTCGTGCTCATCGCTCAGTTCACGTTCCCAACAAGTTTGAAATGCTGTTTGTTTTTTCTTTCTTCTTTCTTTCTTGTTCGTGTGTGTTTGTCAGAACAAACGTAACTTCCCATGAAGATGACCAAGGCGCCACGCTGTGCTTGCTCTTCATGTTATGTCATATCGGCTTGCGCAACGCACATTTACATAACATCTCGCGACTGCTTTGTCAGAGAGCACGTAAACAGCATGACCAATGTACTCAGTGATTCATAAAAAAGAACAGAGGAAAAAGGAAAAAAGAAGAAAGTATCGGATACTTCCTGTGGATACGTGTGGGAATAACTTCCGTTCCCTGTCCTGGATTACATCTCTCTGTCTCTCTGCTTCTCTCTGCTTCTCTTCTTGCAGCGTCGGTACTGTGACTGGCATTCAGCAGCATGCTTTATAAATAAGGTCCATCCGGCGAAGCTCTCTTGTGGCTGCTCTCGGTGTGCCTGCTGTACATTGACCCACATAATATCACATCATTCTTTGTCCTCGCTGACAACGCAAACTCTCTCGTATCTTTTACACCACCACTTCTCCCCCAAACTATCGTATTCTGCCCATCGCAACCAATGCCAGCCAGCCAGGAACTCACCACCGACATTCTCGGCCTTGTCAAGTCCAGCGCCGCCGCCATCGAAGCCCAGCACCAGGGCCAACCACCCGTCGAGTTTGGCCGCTCTCTTCGCAAGCATTATGTCCAGCATGCCAAGTATGTCAACCTCAACAACGGCTCCTTTGGCACCTCTCCTCGCGCCATTTATGACGTTACCGCCACGATTCGTGAATCTGTCGAACTGGCCATTGACCAGCACATGTTTATCACACTGCGTCCAGCCTACGATGAAGCGCTGCGTGTCGCATCAGAGTTTTTGGGTGCCAACGAGGGTTTCAAGCAGAAGAGTGTGACGTTTGTGCCCAACTCGACGCATGGATCCAACGCGGTGCTTCGGTCGTTTGGCTGGAAGGAAGGTGATCGACTATTGTCGGTGAACACCACCTATGGCGCTGTGCTGAACAACATCAGCTACGTTACGCATGTCAATCCAGTCGAAGAGATCCAAGTCAAGCTCGAGTTCCCGCTGACAAACGCGCAAGTGCTGCAAAAGATTGTGGCAAAGGTTGACGAGCTCGAGGCTGCTGCCACTGACGGTCGTGGTCACCGTGTCCATCTTGCAGTCATGGATCTCACATTCAGTGTCCCGGGCACTCTTTTACCACTCCGCCGCTTGATTGAAGAGCTCCATGAGCGCGGCATCCGCGTCCTGGTCGACGGCGCTCATGGTGCTGGTCAGATCCCGATTGATATTGAAGGCGATTTGCGTCCAGATTACTTTGTCACCAACTTCCACAAGTGGGCAAGCGTGCCTCGTGGCTGTGCCTTCTTGTATGTTAACCCTGATATCCAAACCGAGGTGAAGCCGCCAGTGATTTCGTACGGGTATGGAACAAACAACATCACCGATGAGTTCCACTGGCAGGGAACGTTTGACCATGCACCGTACTTGACAGTGCCGGCTGCACTGGCGTGGCGCCGTGTGGTGGCAGGCGGTGAAGAACGAATCCATGACTACTGCCACAAGCTGGCCATTGAGGGTGCCAAGCGAGTTGCAGATATCCTGGGCACGGAGGTTTTGGTCGAGAAGTTGGGTACCGCTGAAGAGCAGGTTGGCACGATGATTGATGTGTACCTGCCAAACTCGATCGATGGCAAAGAGCTGGGTGATGAAACGTATGCCACCATGCGGGAGACGCTGTTGGAGAAGTGGAACGTGGCCACTGCGCCGCACAAGCACGAGGGCCAGTGGTTTGTGAGACTGAGCGCGCAAATCTTTAATGATGTCCGCGACTTTGAGTATGGCGGTCACGCTATCCTCGAGTACATTAAAGGCTTGGAACCAAAGCACGGCTACGATATCTCTCTCGATTCTCTTTAATAAATATTTGTTTTCTTTAACTTTCCCCTAGTTAACGTACCAGATCCCAACTTCATTACAGTTCTTACTCCTAGTGTATACTTGTGTCGATAACGATAATCCGTTTTTATCATCATCATCTATAACCAAGAAGATTGGCTCATTACTCCTCCCTTTCAGTAACCTCAATATCTTGACCACAGAAATTGTGAATAAACTCTTCTCTGAGCCTGAATTGGGGTCAGAATGTGAAAAGAGGCTTTTTTCTCCCTCACTCTATTCACACTCACTCTCTATTCACGCTTGCAGCTATTTTATTACATAAACAGCAACAACTACTGCAACTACTACAGCAACTACAACAACAGCAACTCCAAAGTATGTTCTTTGATAAGATAGTAACCGAGAGTAAACGTAGCTGGCTCTCCTTCGCTAGTCGTTTCCGCCACCACGACCACATAGAACAGCAAGAGCACCAACAGCACAGTGAACAGGAAGAGCAGGAAGAACACCAAGAACACGCCGATACCACTACTACTACTACTACTATTACTACTATTACTACTACTACTACTACTACTGCTGCTGCTGCTGCTGCCGCTGCCGCTACTGTTACTACTTCTACGTCAGATAGACTGTTTGTTATGACATATGACCTGCTCGAACTAATCGCCACTACTTACTTTGAGCGTCATGAAGCAGCCAAAGCACTTTGTGTAAACAGTCAGTTCCATGAGGCTTTTTCTCGAGCAGTTTGGCGCCATCTTTCCTTCTATTCTCCTATGTGTAGTGTAATCTCGAAAGCAACTTGGAAAAATTATGGTCACCTGGTACGAGTCTTGGATATTGAGCGCTGTAAAAGGAAGACTGAGATTGATGATATCTTATTGCCAAATTTGATTGAGCTTAAAATGAAGTACTTTCAGTTGTTACAGAGTGACGTTGGATATGCAAAATTCCCCAAACTGCGTCGCTTGCAATTGACTCTTGTTCCAGATAAAAGCACTCGTTCTGATACCATTCAATGTGTAGATTTAGCCCAGAGGTGGATACAGCAATCTAAATATTCATTACGCGTTCACTGGGTTACTGATGTAATGCCTGTTTCTAGCCAAAATGACATGATAACTATTGATGATATCTTAAGCGAGATTGGTGTGGATAGTATTGCCCATCACACATTTTCTGTCACTTTATATGCCAAGTATCCAGTGAATCTGGTACAACTTCCCATGCTTGCTGGCTCATTGACTAAACTGCATATTGATTACTCAATTCCCGTCTTAGATTGCTTCTTCAATAGCAAGAATAACACTGTATACCCTCGTCTAAAAAGCCTTAGTGTCAGCAATTCGACGCTATCGCCATTAGAACCACAACAGCGTATCTCTAATTTAGCTCCTAATTGGCTACCGAGCTTGATGGAATTAACAATAGCAACCGATCTAGGATTTCACAGTCAAGGTTGGTTCGTTGGCATATTTGAACATACCTGGGCAACTCTCACTACAGTTCACTTTTATCGATGCTATTCTGCGATGGATTTTCAGGCAGCTATTAGTTATAAACCCAATCTTCTAAACCTTTATCTCCTGGATTGCGTGTTCGATTTGGATATTGCTATTCTCGCCACATGTATTCCAGGTTTGAAACACTTGTCTCTTGGTAGTGGGCTAACTATTGATTTGGATTCTCTACAGCATGAACAACGCCAGCTCAAGCTCGCAGCTCTCAAAACTCTGCACCTATCGCATGACTATAACGTTGAAAGTGATGCATCAATTCCAAAGAATGCATTGCAGTTTATTATCCATGGCGCTCCTGGCTTAGAAAGCGTTGGATTTTATAGAGTGAAAGGAATTTGGGAGAGCGATTTGGACAATGTTCGCGATATGGTGAATCCTGCAGTTCGCAGTTTACGTATACATGTTCCGAGATATATTCTTAACTTCGAAATGATGCAAAATATGATATCGCTGTTTCCAAATCTTATATTTTTGGATATCGATGATTTTTATGGAGTGCACCAAACAAAGAATATGCTGATGCAGGAATATCCCAATTTAACTTTTCTTTGAGCATGTAGTTCAGCGAGCCATTTGTATGTGTAATCATTGTCGCGCTTGTCACCCACAGTTCTAAAGTTCTCTTTATACCTTTTATTCTTCTTCTTTTCTATTTTGTTTTAATTTGATACGTATTTTCGTAACCCCTATTGTTACTTTCCTAGTGTCCCATATTTAGACGCATCATTGTTATTCACGACTGGTATTATATTTCGTGGCTTGTGTAATGTTGGGTCTCTCCTTAAACTCAGACAGCTACTCTATCTCGTCTAGTATCTATTCATGATGACCACCAAGCGCGTTTGCATCTCTGAGGCTGCTGCTGATCTTGCTGCCAACCACTTCAGACTGCTCGATCTGCCGTTTGATCTGCGCGAGTGTGTCTCGCAGTTTGTCGATAGAAGAACGGCAGCTCGTCTTCTGACTTTGTCCTCTGGCTGTCACGAGTTGTTTGCGCGTAGTGTTTGGCGTTGTATTAACGAAAGTATCTTCAACAACAGTGCTTCCGATGAAACTCGCACGTCAGCGTTCGTTCGATATGGTCGCTTCGTTCGTCGTGTTCACCTTCAAGGTCCCCTTGATGGATTGGATTACAACATCGATCTCAGCCAGCTGCTACCAAATGTGACTGTATACAAGTTTGAAGTTGGCACTTTTTGCAGCAATAAGAAACAAGCTCTTCATTTGATTCAAGCTGTATCAGGCCTCCACGGATTGCGGTCGCTAGAAGTGGCCGTTGGCACAAACTATCATCAGTTCTGTTTGGAGCCTCTTGCAGATGCATTGGTGAGTCGTCAGCAGAATCACAACTGGCAGCGTCTCAAGAGACTCAAACTTGAGTTTTTACCACGTAGTTATCACTGTCAATGGGCTGACATTGCCGATTTGGTATCAAAGGTTACCCCGCTGCAGATTGATGACTTTGATATTACCATGAACGGAAGTACCTCTGAAAATCCTACTGCTGAGCAAATGGCGTTGGTTGGTCCTCACATCACTAGTAGCCCTAATGTCTGCGTTCCAGAGTCTCCACCACAGTGTAATGCCCATCTCAATCGCATCGTCTACAGTCCACCAGCTCTATCTGGAAACGATGGATCAGTTGTATTCTCACGTTTGGAATCCCTTAGAGTCTCTCTGTGTTGTGCATCATCTGCAGTCTATGATTATGCCGACTTTACTGCAGTGAAGTTCCCGCGAATTGAGACATTGGTCTTCCATGTGACTAGCTGCGACCAAGATACAATGTCTAGAGACCTAACCTTTGTGCATCCAGCCCTCAGTCAATGCTGGCCAACTGTATCAACCATGAACCTTTACGGAATTACCGCCACGCCAGCACTCTATACATTACTGGATCATAACCCACAGATTACTAATCTTAGTGTAGAAACTGCTTCCTCTGGAACTAATAATGATCAGAGTAGTTACTTTTGTTTAGTGGATATTGTAAAAAGACTCCCCATGTTGGAAACTCTCTACATATCGTCCACTGAGCAACATAAGTTCCATGGTAACTCTGAAAACAATGCTAGCGGTAATGAAGATGGTGATTTACTGCACCTCAAGGATTCTCGATTGACGTACATTCGGTTTAGTAGTTTAGTTTTGACAAGTGGATGCTTGGAGATGCTCTATATGCTGCCTAATTTGGAAGATATCATGATTACGAGATGCAATTTGGATGATCCAGAAGCTGCACTTGAAAAGGTTACTCGCATTCAGCAACTCAACAGCACTATGGAAAGTGGTAAATATGGAGCAAGCATTCAGCGGATACAGTTTGAAAAGGTTGGGTTTAGTACGCATGACTATTGGTCGGTAGAGTTGGCTGTTGCGATAGTTGCTGCTGCTCCGAGCATTAGATCGATAAAGTTTGACGATGTTACGCGTAAATTAGTCTCGGCTATTACTAAACGATTCCCCAATGTCGGGTTGAGATACAAATATGTATGCTCTGGTTATGGTTATAGTGACGATGAACCCAGTGACGATGATGATGACGATGATGACAGTAGTGGGGAATCTAGCGATGATACCAGCGATGAAGAAACTAGTGACGATTGAACCACAAGTTCATTTACCAATTGATAGAATTCATGATTACTTGGCTTTTACATAAAGCCACCGTGAGAATCCAGTTATTCCAGCCTTTTTTTGCTCAACTCATTCATATATTTTTAAAGCCATTCTTCTTTCGATAGCTAACAAGCGATCACATCCACAGATTTATTCTGTTTCTGTTTGTAAAAGTCAACACTGCAGCTGATACACAGGTTGAGTGTTTGATAGTGCAACTCAGATTACCCTGGCAAGTATATTGATGAGACTGAGTGGGATAGTTAGGAGTAAATTTAAGTTTAAGGAGTCGACACTGTCCCAATTGCACATGATTGTCAATGGGATAGAGCTCTCAGATAGTGTCTTTGTATTTTATTTGTCAGCACGTCGCGTTGCACTGACTCCTTTTCTCTCTTCTCACCACTACTCAACTGAAGAGTAACTACAGCAACAGCAACAGCAACAGCAACAGCAACAGAACAGAGCAAAGCAACAGCCAGCCAGACAGCCATGTCGACCGTGCAAGCCAAGCTCGATCCGAGTCTCTCCACAGATGACCGCAAACTCAAGCTCTGGCAACGCGTTTCAGATGATGACAGTGGAGTCACTG
>MU602770.1:23914-35032 GCA_025201865.1 Ramicandelaber brevisporus | reverse complement strand
TGAGCCCACCCCCAGAACTTCCATCCATAGATACATTCTTTGCCAAATAATACTTTTACTCGTCTTACTGTTCTACCATCCATCCATCCTACACCCTGTGTTTTATAATTCTCTTTCTGCGCCGCATATCCCCTCATATTCATCTAACTATTCCTGTTTTTATATAAAGTATGGTATTTAATAACAATAGGTAATTTAACGAGTGATACATATAAATTAGGCAGCGCAAGAGGGAATGATGAAATAGCAAAGTGGAAGCGAATAAAGTGCAAAAAAAGAAACAGATGGGAAGCAAATAGCCGTGTAGCCAGTCAAGGTGTTGAAACATCACCATGATCAGCTGGACTGCAGAATAATGCAAGGAATTCTTCGTTGGTGCGAGACAGGGATGCTTGCAGTTGCGGTGGCGTTGGCATACTGGACGGTTGGACAGATGGCATATCCAGGATGGAATGCATCGAGCTTGCATTTGATGCAATCTGAGCGGCTTGGCTGGGAACAGCAAGTCCTGGCGTGCCGGTGATAGATGTGAACATTGAGCCGAACAGTGGCCACGCGGGTGATGTCGACGCGGTTAATGGAGTGGGCATCTCGGTCAGTGTCGGTGCTGGCAACGGAGGCAGCGGAAGCAAAGAGGGCAGCAGCTGGGACAGACCAGAGAACAGTGATGGCAGCCCACTGCTGCCTGTAAGTGGCAGCGGTAAAGGCTGGCTCGAAGTCGTGAATAGCGGCAGCTGGACCGGCGATGTCAATGTCTGGGCCGGCATGCTTGGCAGGCTCAGTGGTGCGAGTGCCAGTGGGCTGGGCTGGCCAAGCTGCTGCTGCATCAGAGCAGGGTACAGCGAAGGATCGATAGTGGGGTTGCTTGGTGGAGGGCAGCTTGTGGTGTTGTAGATTGGGAACTGCATGATATTGGCCGAGGTGGACTGTGGTGGCATCGGGACTTGGAATGTGAAGCCAGCCAAAGACGAAGTCAATGATGACAACATCTGCACCGACTGCTTCTGCTTCTGTGTCTGCCTCTGCTTCTTCTGCACCGGTCTCTTGGTAGCCAGCCCTTGTTGCTGCTGCTGCTGCTGCTGCTTCTTGCTTGCTTCCATGCGACGCTCAACCATCTTTGCCAACGCATCCTCATACGGAATGCCCAGTGGGCTCTTGCGGTCAAGGGCATCCTCGTCTCCCGAGTAGTCAGCATCTTGAGCGCCGTTGCCATAGCTGGTGGCCACCATATCTCTGTTGTTGTTGCAGACGCGCTTGCTTCCGCTTGGCTGGCGTAGTATCTTGCTTGTGTCAACGCTGCCGCGGCTGAACGCTTCGTGGCACCACACGCGAGCCAAGGGAGGCTTGGCTGTGATACCAGCTTGCCACTCTAGCAGGCGCTCTGTCGGAATAAGATACTCCGGGACCGTCTGTGGACTGACAGAAATGAAGTTGAATGCGGTGAACTGGCGGCGCATCGAGCTGTACTGAGTCATTTCGTGGCCCTTGACACCTTCACCACGCACGGACTCGTCGGCAGGGAGCTCCAGTTCCTTGCAAAGTGCATTGAATAAGCTGTTGGCACTGAGCTCGTGGCCAAGAGTCTTGTGGTTGAATATCAGGATGAAGTTTCCATCAACGGAGAAGGATATGGACTGGATTAGACCGCTGTGCATATACTTCTCGAGCTGTGTTGCGAAGGAGCTGCGCTGGCGGCGGCCGTGGTGCTGCGGTGATGCAGCAGACGTGGTGGTAGTGGCAGAAACCATCCTTGGTTGCTTGTGTATGTGTGTGTGAGCCTTGACTTGAGTTGCTTGAACGGGTTGAGTAGCTTGATAGCAGACCGTGTGTGTGTGTGTGTGTGCAGCCTTGAAAGAGTGTGTGTAACAGGCAGCTTGGTGAAGTACGTGTGCGTGTGTGTGAGTGTGTGTGTGCGAGTGTGTGTTCGCAAAAGGTATAGAGAGTAATAACGGGTTATGAAGGCTATCTGCGTGTGTGTATATGCGTGTGCTCTGAAGCTGCTTGCAAGTTTGTGAATAAAGAAGAGGGTTGAGCGAGCTGAGGAACGAGGGGGAGGAGCGAAGAAGAGGGCAGCCTATTTATCTCCAACTCTGTCGAGGGAGCTGTGCTTGTTTGCAAGAGTAAAGGGAAGTTGTCTGTCATAAGACCTTATTAACCGAGAGAGAAGTTCTGGCCAAGAGAGGGTTGTCTATTCCAAATGGAATGTGTGTGTTGCTTCGTGACTGTGCCGCTTGTTTCCTGATGTGTGTGCTGCTTTTGTTTTTTTTTTACCTCACCCGACCACATCAGCCAGCCAACTTGGCTGACTCGGGGGAGAGATTGTTGGACTTCCATATACCCTTTCAGTCACACACGCGCACACACACACTCTCTCTCTCCGTTTCATTAATCGACTGTGGGTCTTTCGTTATTTTGCTGCTGCGCGCGCTCGCTTGTTTTTTTTCGTTACAGTGTGAGAGAGGTCTACACAGACCGCTCCTGCTGCGAACAAGTTCTGGAGGGGGCAATTTTGGAGAATTGCTTGAATGTAGCTCAATTGCGCCAAGTCACTCGTGTCATTCACCTCTGCCTCCACCGAGAATTGCTGTGTATAGCCGTTATCCTTCCACTCTCTCTCTTTTCCAGTTGCATTCGGGGAGAGGGAGGATGTTGCCGCAACAGCAAAAGCAACAAAGCAGGCGCCGCAGCCATTCGCAGTGTGTGTGTCGAATTAGCAAAGTAACATGCAAGTGTGGTGATCGTTCCATATCCAAAAAGGAGCCACTCCCGAAACACGAATATGGCGTGATACCACAAAAGATACCAACTGTGCAGAAGGTGAAGTGTATGTGTGTTCGTACCTGGACGAGAGATGCGATGCAGAACACCCAATTTGTAATATGGAACGGCTCATTGGCATCATACACGCATATTGGAAAGTTGATATACATCCATTCGCTCTCTATCATTCCTTCACCTTGTGTCGGTCCACCGCAGTTTGAAGCCGACGTCCGCAGCACCACAGTCAGTGAAGCTTGGCTGCGGCAGTGGTGATGGTCGTGGTCGTCTTTGTTGTTGTAATTCCGACTTGAATGTGCTGGGAGTGGAGCTTATTCCTGTTGCAAACATACTTGGTTGTGTTTGCATTGTTGTCGGCGACCAAAGCAGCAAAAACAAAAACAAAAACAAAAACAAAAACAACAAGAGTATCGAATAGCCAATGTCTGAATACGACCCGACAGCCGATCACAGCGCGATGAACGACCCTGCACTGGCAGACTATGCAGATGCTGGCGCAAACGGTGCTGATCCAGCTGCGATGGACATTGTTGACAACTCTTACTACGCCGATCCCAGCGCTGGCGGCGATGGCCTCGATCAGCACACAATGGACTATGGCGACTCTGCAGCTGCGACTGCTGCGAACGGCCACCTGGATGGCGACGCAGGATACGGCTATGACGACCAACAGTATCAGTACAACGATCAGGAGCAACAGGAGCAACAGCACCAACAGCAACTGCTGCTGCAGCAGAATCAACAACAACAGCACCAACTGCAGGGCCAGCAGCTCCCCGATACAATTGCCGAAGCTCTTCGCGATTTCCCACTTTTGGAGCGCCAGCGCATTCTTCTCCGCCTTCAACGCAACCGTGCAGCAAAGCGCATCACCGAAACGGAAGATGCAGCCATGCTCAAGCTGGGTGAAGAGTTCGACAAGGCCGAATGTCTCATGTTGTCCGAAGTCAAGCTGCTCTTGGAAGCTGACCGTGAAACCAAAATTAAAAAGAGCGGCGAGGCATCTCTGAATGAAATCTTCCAAAAGACATTGGCTTACGCACAGCGGTTTAGTACACTCAAAAACGAGGATACTATTAAGGAAGTGAGAAGTCTGCTGGTGGAAGCGGAGGTGTTTAAGCCGTTCGAGAATGCTCAATTGGCGAACTTGGGATGTCAAGATTCAGACGAAGCATTTGCACTGATTCCGAGCTTGGCTAACAAGATTTCGGGAGAAGATTTGCAGCATTATTTGAATGAGATTCAGAACTTTACAAAGTTCCAAGGTTAGTATGCCTTCCTATTCTTGTTTTTTTCAATTGTTCGTATTTATCTTATCTTTTAAAATGGCCAATGTACTCCAATGTAGATTCTATTTTTGAACACAGCAGAACTGTGCTATTAATGACTGCTGATAGTTGAAGATGCCAAGTTTCAAATGGCAATGTCAGAGTGTCAAACACAAAGGATGCAGTCGCTCAAAACTGTGATGTAATGAACTTGATTAGAATAGAATAGGAAAATCATACGTATCTCATGCTCCTTTGCAGGTAAAGGAAATCGTTTCAATATATCGGCTCGGAATGCAAGGATCGGCCATCTTTTCTTTTCTCTTTTCTCTTTTCTCTTTTCTTCTTTTCTTTTTTCTTCTTTTCTTCTTGCTTTTTTTCTTGGTGCGTCATCAATAGTCGGCGGATGGTCGATCCTTTCTTATTGGGTTGGGAGTTTATTTTCCATAACCTTTATAGATATGAGTTGATTTGATTTGATTAATTAGTATTGTGGCGATCGATTGCATACATTCGTATAATGAATGTAGCGTTGGTCGTACATACAGCCTTTCCTCCTCCAAATATATCACCAAAAAGAAATGACTGATGGACTGGCAATAATCGCAACGGCACTCATTCTATCAGTCTCCATCCTCGTGGCACTATAACCTTGGTATATGAAATGATACCAAATGCGTACAAGAAAGAAAAAAAAGATGAATGTCAAATATTCGTGCATGTCACATCATTCGTTCACTCATTCATTTCATAGCGTACGTTGCATCAATTAGAAGCTCTCTTCTTCTTTTTGTTTTTTTTTGTATTTTTGTTGTTGAATACATGCGGCACAAAACACAAGTAGGTCACTTTCTTCTTCTTCCTCTTCTTCCTTCTTCCTTCTTCTTCTCGTTTTTTTTTTTGTTGATTTACTCAAATACCACGCACGTACTCTCATCGGCTTTCAATTTTCCTTTGTGCAAACCCACAGGATATTTACTGACTGACCGACATTGTCGCTTTCTTCCACAAACACAACACAAGGCAACGTCATCAATTTATTTGGGAATTTCCTGCGTCACTGTTTGAACGTGGTCCACTTTGTGTACTTCAATTTGCGAAAGACACTATTGAGAATTGCTTGGCTTCACTTGACTAGGCTTGGTTTGGCTTGACTAGGCTTGGCTTGGCTTGACTTGGTTTAAATTGACTTGTGACTTGTGACTTTTCTTTACTGCGGTGCATATATTCTCTGTTCTTTCCCCCTTCCCCTCCGTGCGCGTTTGTCTGCCTGCCTGCCTGCCTGCCTGCCTGCGCGCAGTTCATTCCTTTCGCAAGTCACTCAACCCAAGCAGAAGAAAATAGAAATGAACTTCAACAATCGTACAGCGACGCTGAACGAACAATATCTGCGTCATAGCAGCGTACTGCAACTGCAGACGCAGCCGGAGCGCATAACCACGGTGTCTAACGGACAGTCCTCATTCCACTCAGATGCTGCAGGACGACAGCGACATCGAACAGGCATTGACAGTGGCAGTCGTCGCACTGCCAGCCTTGGCAGCTTCAACGGCACCTGGCACAGTATGGACAATAGTGGGGCAGGAGTGGTGCGGCCAGACAATCTGTTTGTAACCAGTGGAGATGAGAATAGCCCAAGTCCCCAGATGGCAGCAGAAGAGGAGCCCAGAAGGACTGAATCTTTCAGCCAACGGCTTCGTCCTGGAAATTCAACCACTGCAACTGCCAGAATCGGCCTCGAGCACCATCGCCACCACCAACAGCAACAGCAGCAACAACAGCAGCCGCAGCCGCAGCAACAACAACCAGTGCCAGACGTGCTGGAGACACGGGCAGAGTTGAGTCGGTCAAAGAGCGGTAGCAAGAGTCGACGGCGAAACAGATCAACAACTCGTAGCAGCCAACGCAGCCAACATCAGGAACAGCATTCTCATCTACAGGAACAAACCCAAGCAACAACTACTAGCGAGCTCCAGCTCCAGCTCCAGCTCCAGCTCCAGCTTCAGCTTCAGCCTCAGCCGCAACCACAGCGGCATTCTCGATCACAGTCTGGGCTCTTGGCACCATTATCATCAACATTTGGATTCGAACTACCACCACTGGAGGAAACTGTATCTTACCCAGGCGTAGCAGTCGTTGGGCCTCGCGACAGAGGCCAGCACCAGCGACAGCTTCACGGCCGGCAACTCAGCCACGAAGTACACATCCAACGGCCGGAACACGAACTAGTACAGTATCAACAGCTGCAGCAACAGCAACAGCAGAGACTTCATAGTAGATCGCGCTCACTATCGCGACAACGAGCGCCAAACAATAACAACGACAACGATAACAGCAATAACGACACCAACACCAACACCAACAACGACGAGGACCAAAGAAGACGAGACTTGAGGCAAATAGAGCCGCGCATCGAAACAAACATGCCAGGTGGTGATAGACCAGTGCAGAATTTGTCATCTCGAGTACCAGCACGCAGTGAGATGCTAGGCAACTCACCAATGCCCGCTACATCAACAGCCATGGCATCTGGAGCAGTGGATGACTGGCTCAATAGATCGTCCTCTTCTGCAGAGTCTCCAAGTTCGCACTACAGATCATCATCTGCAGTCAGCCAGCCTCGGTTCAGATTGGCAAATGTTATATCCAGCAATGCAAGCAGCGGAGATTCAGCAAACAGGAGATCATCTAGTGAGTACTCAAACGGCAGCTACAATGGAGTGATAGCAAGCAGCACACCTGGTCAGCCACAACCTCAACAATCACAGCAACAATCACAACAATCCAATCACCAACAACAACAACAACAACAACAACAACAACAACAACAACAACAACATCAAAATGGAGACGGTGTGACACGCGGATTGAGTGCTCGCAGCAGTAGAATCATGAACCGGAGCGGAACCCCACACCCTGAAGGAGTTGGCGATTCAGCATCCATTGTAACAATGCTGCCTCTTGGGCCATCGCCTGGTGCTTCCATGAACAGTATTGTGCCTGGAAATGTAGCCACATTCACATCATCCGAAATTGATGCAGTTGATCGGATATCCACTCATGATGATTTGTCTAGTCCCAGTATGAGATCAGGTCCCAGTAGATTGCTTCAGCAGCCATTCACATCTCCGCTGATTGGATTGACGCGGGATATTGTGCGGACATTCTATCAATGTGATCCAGCAGTTGATTACACTATTCCCAGAGTCGGATCAATGATATTAACTCAGCCTAGTAAAGGTGTCAGAAATGGAAGACTAGACAATGAACACAGCGACCTGATTATCTGTATCAATGACATGATTGGCGATCCCATCCCATACCCACTTACTCAGCGTCAGCATCGATATCAGCCCAGATACCAAGTGCAAAGTTTTCTTGGAAAGGGTACTTTTGGACAGGTTGTTAAATGTGTGGATTTATCCAGTGGAAAACAAGTGGCTGTAAAAGTCATTAAAAACCAGCAGGCGTACTTCCATCAGAGTCGCAGTGAAATTATAGTACTGGAATTGTTAAGAAAAAACTACGATCCAGATGAATATCACATGACGAGATTATTGGATCATTTCACATTTAGAGGTCATTTGTGTATAGTATTTGAGCTGTTGGATTTAAGTTTGTACTCAGTATTGAAGATGAACAACTTTACAGGATTGAGTATGACATTGGTCAGAGTTATCAATCAACAGTTATTGCAGTGTTTGGTGGCTTTAAAGCAAGATGGAATCATTCATTGTGACTTGAAATGCGAGAATATTATGGTTCAGAATTTAAACGAAAATAAACTAAGGGTTAAAGTCATTGACTTTGGATCAGCATGCATTGAACAAACAGCCACAGCAATGTACATCCAGTCTAGATATTACAGAGCACCCGAGGTACTCTTGGGGAATGGATATACCGCTGCAATTGATATGTGGTCGCTGGGATGCGTTGTTGCCGAGTTAATTCTGGGCAAACCGCTGTTTCCCGGTGCGAATAAATATGAACAAGTGCAGCGCATTATCACGGCAATAAAAATACCTCCAGCACCAATGATCGAGAGCAGCAAATATGGAAAGTCATTCTTTGAGAGAATACCCGATGTTCCTCTGCTAAACACCTCTGTCTACGGAAGTACAAACAGTCTGCTGAGCACGGCCACATCTCTTGCATTTGGCCAGTCATTGGGTGGCAATGGTACTGCGAATGGAAACCACAATAATGGCGAAGGTGCCAGGCGGAGAAAGTATCAGCTGATCAGTCCACGTGCGTACAGTGCACGGAACAACGTGGTTATATCAGAATCTCCTCCAAGAAAATATGTTCCTGGTGACTATTTGGGCGATATGATAATGAAGGCTGATCCACCTCTGCCTCCAGTTGACAGAATAAATAGAAGACTGCTTGGATTTGAAAAGGCAGCTGGACATATCATTGACAATCCTCAGCTTAGAAGTGCAACTGTGAATATGCAGCTCTATGATAATCAGCCCTTGGAGTGGTTCTTGACTTCATCCACAGTGATATCGGATATTAAAGCATTATACGAGAGATTGTTGGCAATTGATTATTTGCACACTTTGCTACAATTGAATCCAACAGAACGAGTCCACCCGAGGGAGGCTCAGTCTCATCCGTTCTGTCTGAGAAATGGATCAATACTGTACAGTCCAACCACTACGTCCTCTCAAGACGATCTAGCGAGACTAGGAATGTTGGAGTATTTACCAAGAGTCGCTCGGTTTATGAATTCAGTTCAATCATATGGTGGAAACATTGTGTCATATCCAGCATCCGCAACCTCATCTCTATCCGAGCCATTTAGACCACATCAGCAGTCGCTCAGCAGAATGAATTCAAACACTCAGCCGGGAAGACGGAGAATGAGAGCTCAAACCACCAGCCGATCATCTAGCGTTCGTGCAATCTACGGTAGGACTCCTCCTCCTCCTCCACTTCCTCCAATTGGACACAGCGGCAATCAAGCACTATCCATGCATCAAACACCGCTAATCGATCCACAGCAGCCACAGTCTGGTACACCTGCTCGGCGCACAACTGGACAGCGAACGCCATCGAGGCCAGCCACTCCATCAATCTACGGCACGGCAGCTGGCACAGTGGCTGCATCGATTCTCGAAGCAGAGGGTGTCATTCGACTTGAAAGTCTCCCTGCAAACACAACTTCGACTAGTGAATCAACTTCAGTTTACGCCACACCACGCCAACAAACATCAGAAGAAGGTACCGCTGTATCAACAAGCAGCTCAAACGGCGGTGGCAGTGAGCTTGCTGCTGCAGCCAAGCTACTAGCATCAGCTCCAATCACAACAACCACTCGCACTGGCATTCCTGGACGGCAAACACCGCGGAGAAGATCAATCGTGCCTACCGAGGAAGAACATCAAGAGTATATGGTAATGATTCAGCATCAGCAACAACAGCAACAGCAACAGCAGCAGCAGCAGCAGCAACAGCCGCCGCAACAAAAACAGCCGAGACAAAATGAATCTCGACTGCCGTATATGCAAGAACCAGCCTATTCGCCGCATCAATCACTACGACATCAACCATCCAGTGGATCACTGGCGGCAGGCGGTGCATCGTCTCCACATGGCATGGAGTCTCCCACGCTGTCAACATTCAGTGAAGGAAGCAGCAGGAGGGACCGCAGTAGAGAACGACAACGTGGCGTCGGAATTGGAGTTGGAATTTCAGTGTATCAAGACAGCACGAGCAACCTCAGCATGCAGAGCACAAACAGTGGGCGTAGCCGCTCAAGCAACACGAGCAGCAATCGCAGCAATCGCAGTCGAGCATTCAGTACGAGTTCATCCACGGGCTATCGAACGGTTGAGCTTGCGCT
Source organism: Ramicandelaber brevisporus (assembly GCA_025201865.1). Taxonomy (NCBI): domain Eukaryota; kingdom Fungi; phylum Kickxellomycota; order Ramicandelaberales; family Ramicandelaberaceae; genus Ramicandelaber; species Ramicandelaber brevisporus. The sequence continues at coordinate 25,138 of MU602770.1, read as the reverse complement.
GTCTGCTGCCATGGAGGGTAGCATTCTATCAGCCACGCCGCCGATGGCAGCAGCGGCTCGTGAGCGGCCAGATTCGGGCTATGGCTCTCAGCCTTCATCGGCCACGTTTGACCGCCGCCAGCAGTACCAGCAGCGACATCGTGACACCAGCCGACAGCGCCAGCCGCCAAATCCAATTTTAGCAGCACCAAGCAACGTGGCTGTGGATGACACACGTGACCAGCTCAGAGTAGCCCAGCGCCGAACAAGCAGCGGCAGCCAGCACTCGCGCAGCAAATCGCACGATGTGAGGGGTGCTAGCGTGGGCAACATCGAATCATCAATTTCCATGAGGCGAGTTGATCATTCGACAGAGTCAGGGGCTGCTCTGACAACCCCCACCACGACCATGCCGACAGCAGCGGCTGGAATGAATGGCGGCGCATCGGCTGCAACAGGAACGGCTGCAACTGCAACTGCAACTGCTGCATCATCACTTGGTGCCATTCTGGCAATGTCACCACAGTCGAGCATGAGCAACAGCGCCAGTCAGATTGCGAACCATGCTGCAAAACGAGACTCGAGGATATTTGCACATCACCAGCGGAAGCAGTAACAAGAATAAAAAACAACAACAACAGCAACAACAACAAAAGGTATGAATCACTACTACTTCTTTTTTTCTGTCCTCACTTTCTGTCCTCACTTTCTTCAACTACTGATTATTGCTTAAGCTGATAAGAAGGCATCACGGAATGTCAAAAGGTATTGCGTAAGCGGGGTGACACTCGTCATATCGGATTTACTAGTCATAGCTTCGGAACGTCGCAAGCATGTGTGTGAACTAGCAAGTGGCGAAACACTTGCCGAGAGAGAGAGAGATGTGTGTATGTTCGAAAATTTTCTTTTACGGAGCTTGGCACGAGGTAGTTGGGCCAATGAACGGACGCACGCGGAGCAGATGCAAATGCAAACGCAAGAGAAAAGTTGTCGAATCGAGAGTCGCACACCGCGAGTAATGACGAGCTCGAGGAATATGACTGACTACTCGTGGTGTGAGCAACACTTGCATGTAACACTCTCAAGCTCGGAAAGAAAGGGACAAGCCGGCCGCTTATATTCCAAGGGAAGCTGACACACACACATCCAACCAAGAACCTCACAACACTCACTTGCAAGAAGAAGAAAAAGAAACAGACAAAGTATCCCTTACCTCAGCAACATTCAGTAACAGTAACAGCAACA